>VZUI01044858.1:0-166585 GCA_013401135.1 Cettia cetti
AAAAAGAATACATAAAAGAACCAATGGGGAACAGTCTCTGGGCAGAGACCAGAGTAGCCATAGAAACCCTTATCAAACTATGATAGTAACAAATTCCAAGGTATGGGGCCCACACCAGGATAACTAAAACTACACAAAAGTTATAATAAAAATCCTAAACTTATATCTAAAACCTATAAAACAAATTCTGCATCCCCACACTGCACATGTCTTCTCTTACAAGAAATCTCTAAGAAATTGAACTGTCAGGCTTTTCTCCTCCTTTTCTATCACTGAAGATGCTTAACAAAAAAGTTTTAGTAATGGTCAGTAATAATTTTTTTTAAAAAAAGTTACTTTGAGCACACTTATAATTAATTGTTTACCATATGCATATGCAGAAACTCCTGTGCTATCATCAATGAGAAATGATTAGTCAGGACAGCCTTTTCAAAGATTTCTCAAAGACATAGATAACTCCTCTTGACCAGAAAATTTTGAAAAATGGCAGACCTTTATAGAAACTGACAATCTTAACATATTCTTCCAAGGAATTCACTGCAGCACTGTAAACTTTAAACATTAGCGTCACAAAACATCTCTGACATGGCTCTTGTGGCATTTACAACTCCTTTTAGATTAGAATACTTCTGGAGACTTTCTATAGGAACTTGTATTACCACTGAGCTTACCTGAGTGATTAACAATGTTCTTGTAGCACTGAAAGGTTCTCTTAAATAGATATATATCAACCCATAGATTCATATTTAGTCCTCTGAGATTAAAAGGGAATGATCACAGAAATATGGCTAAAAAACCTTGATGCAATAAGGAAAAATATTTCCTGAGGCTTCAGAGAATCAGTATTTGTTGCATGCTGGACTTACAACATTTATGACATACTGGATCCAGTGTTAGTTTCTCAGGATCTCCCAGTCAATACACGAGTCATTTCCATAGAAGAGCCCATAGCACAGTGTAAACACAGAGCAAAGGTCCAAACAAGTCATCTTCCTAAGCACTTACACCAGCTAATGAATTAAGTTGGTGAAAACTTGGTCTTGCATTTTAAAGATATATAATTCAGGTTTCTCACAGGATAATCTGCTTCTGTTGTCAGAATCAGTGATGCTACTTCCCTGTCATCAGATTACTGATATGGCAAGACTCACTTTTCCCCAGGCACTCAGAAAATGGGAAAGAGCTGTGAGAGCTAGAATGTAGATGGGAACTCTGGGGATTTGTAATGCATTATTATAAATTGCTTTGCTATTTATGTAGATTTAAATAATAAAACATACCCATAAGCCTTCTTATCAGCCACGTTAAATATGTTTTCAAAGAAAGGACTAAGCCAACCTGCATTTAAAACTCCTCGCTCCCTTTGCATCCTACCAGTGCTGTGGGATTTACACGTCCCCACACATTCTCTGCAAACCCTGGGTAACAAACAGTGTGTGCACAGGACCCAAAGAGGCTGTTTTGAGCCAAGGGAGAGTGTCTGTTAGAGGAACTGGAGACATTACTCTGCACAGGGCACGACTTGTCAGCTGTCTCTGCTTTATTATGAGCAATTAATCTCCAATGCCTTTTGTGGCCATCACTGAGACAGGGTGGGATGGGAGAAGAGGCAGAACATCAGGCAGAGAGGCCCAGGATATTCATGATTTCTCAATATGCTAACACCTGGAACTCTAGCCTAAGACCAGTGAGCAAATCATGCAGATCCTTTTAAGATAATGTGTTGAGTATGTGAGAAGTGCATACGGAGACAGGAGAGGCACTTTTGGTATACATACTGACTAATTCTGTAATTGCCTTTGATAAGGTGTTGCATTTAAGCTAATGACCTAATGAAATGTGACTGTGAAAGGAAGTGTTTTCTCAGAAACCCTATATTTACATGTGTCTTTCATATGTGTGAGACACTGTCCAGAGGGTGAATCGTCATTGCTAGCCCATGGCTAGGTAGAAGAGCTTAAAAAAAATGGTCTCTGATGTAGTACACAATGTCTGTGTGAATAAATTCTATAATAAATTCCAGAAGATTTCCACTGTCTTCTGCAATTAAGTTGAAACATCGTTTCAGAAAGGCGAAAAAGAACAAAAAAATGGGACCTTAAAGACAATGACAAAATGCCTGGGGATCTGTATTGAATCAATTCAATAAAAAATGTCTTTATCTTATTTAAAAAAAAAAACGTGGCTGAGATAACATAAATACTGAATAACATTGACTTTAAATAACTTGCCAAAGCAAGTTATTTTTTACAAAATTTTGATTTATGCTCCTGTTAACCACTCCTTCCTTTCTGAGCTGTTCCTCACATTTACCTGGGATGTGACCTGGCAGTTTATTTCACAGCATCCCTCTTAAGCAGAAAAGACATAAGAAAGAAACCTCTCTATCTCTCATGTGCAAAATTTTGTTTTGGAAAGAAGCCTTAAGAAGTTTTTAAAAGGTCAATTAATCAATCAGGGAAAAGTAAAAATGTTATTTGACTCGGAAGCCTGGCCACACCACTCAGATAATGAATGATGAATACTGAGCCTTTGAGTGAATCCTCACCATCAGCAGCCCATGACTAATCAATAGGCTGACATTTTCACACAGTTGCAGAAGGTGACCAAATTTCATAAATATCAGAGTGTTTCTGGAAAAATACATGAACAGGAAAAGGAAAAAAGAAAAGAGGATGAAAATTTACCAGTGACCTGCTCACTGGTGGCTGCGGGCCCAGGGCTCCTGTGTGCAGGGAGAAGATGTTACCAGCATCCCTGCCGGCCATGCCCTGCCCTGCCTTGGCCTGCCCAAGTTTGGCTGATGAAGGCAGCTGGGGTTGTGGGAGGATGGCACCCACAGCCCTGCCACACCACAGCCCAGGGTGAGCTGTGTATTCCCTCACATACACAAATCCACACCACATCACAGGAATGAGGACTTGACTGGTATCTCAGAAGGCAAGTTATTCATGCTTAATCTGTCTGGAGAGGCCATTTCTGAGTCACTACTGAGCAAAGTTACCAAGGACAGCAGGGTAAATAATTAAGAGAGCAGTTAACAGGGACCAGGATTGGTTGATGACCTGAGCTATGTAGAAAAACTGTAGTTTAAGGTAATGAAAAAGCTGTTCAGCAAGAACAAAGGATGAAAAACGCAGTGTGTGCTGGAAAGCATATACTCAAAAAAGAATTAACGTGAAGTTCTAAAGCAATGATGTGGCAAAAGCAGTCAGTACTGCCTGTGATTAAACAGGAGCATGAAAACAGGAAAGTGGTTTTTATCCATGCAGCCAGTCTGACACAGGAAGGCAGGCAAGCTTAACTCCACAACAGGATGTTTAAAATCTGGAAAACATGAAGAACAAAAAAGTCCCAGAAATTATTCAAATCTTTGAGTAAATGCCAGGTCTGTTTAGTTTATCAAAAACAATTTTGAAGGCTGATTTGATTGCAGCATACATACATGTACTTTCCAGGGTGAAATAAGCTCTTTTGAGTTAGAAGAGTTAAAACAGAACTTGTGGTGGAAATCTAATGCTGCAAAAATTCAGATTAAAAATTGCAGATATTTTATTCTTTAAAACTTTCTTTTTTTTCCCTTTTGCCTTGTTGGCAATTATCCACTGGAAATAGAAAACAAAGGGAGGGGTTTATCCTCCAGTTTCTGTTGTCATCAAATAAGGATGTTTTTCTGGAGATTTAACAACATGAAACTGTTTTTTAGAAGTCATAGTGTGTGGCACAAAATGAAAACTTGATAATCTTGCTAGTCACTTCTGATTTTGTGATGTCTTGATGCAAACACTGAGCTTTAGCCCTGAGGTCTCTTGCCACATTCTTGGTTTTGTCGTAATTTGAAAGTCCAGGTAGAAATTAGTAAGTCAGACACATCTGTGCCCTTAATTGATGACTTTACATGATGCTTCACCACCATGGCCAGGCTTCTGCCTAGAGGTGGTTTCACACAGGATTCACCTTCACCTTCTCATTTAATATATGGCACCAGCCTCAATCTTAAAATCAGGTGGAACTCTTGACATGAGTCTATCTGAGCTGTGTATTTAAATTTGAGGTGTGAAAAAACTTTTTCACTCTTAAAAAAACCCTAAAATTGTGACCAGTGAGGCTGGTGTAGCCTGTCCAAGCTAAAAAAAAGGAAAAAGAGTGTGAAGGTGTCTGGGTAACACCTCCTTTGTTTTGTTTTAATATGCTTTTTAACTCAGCCCAAAGATGATCACAATGAGCAAGATTTTTGAAGGTGTTTCTAGTCCTGGGAGTATCTGAACAAAAGGTTAGTGGCTCTAGGTTTGGAATGATGCTTTCCCAGGGGAAATGTCAATGAAATCAGGCCATAAAAGGCCCAGCATGCATTGTTTTCTTTGGTTTGGTTTGATTGTTTTTCAAACCAGGGCTTAAACCTTCTGAAAACATCCTCAGCCAATATATAACGAAAGAAAGAAATTACTGATGATTAACTACATAATTTCTTTTATTTCCCTCCTGACTTGGTTTGGGTACATTGAAGGTGGTTAGTTTGGTCTAAATTAAATTGATCTTGTTCTGATCAATGACCTAAATATATTACTTAGAACTTAAATATTTTACATAAATATTACTGCTATTATTGTAGAGAAGAAAATAAAAAATTTAAAAGTAAAGTTTATTATTTGAAGAGGAGAGGTGAGCTTTAGCCAAATAGAAATCTGAACATTTTAATCCAAAACCATTATGGTTTTGAATTTTTTTTTCCTAATCTTTTCATTAGCATTTCTCTCGGCTTCTAGATAATCAAGAAGAATTAGAATTTTTTTAACTCTTTTTTTCTTTTAAAATATTTGTTGAGTATGTAATAATACCTCGCACTGTACTCATTGCCCAATTATTCAATAAGTATATTATTTGTGGAAAGGAAGTTGTATATGCCAAGAACAAAAGTGTATTTTAAAAGCAAAGCAATATGCAGTCATACACTATCATAACTGTAGGAGAAAGCTTTAGTTTCAATTTCTATTTGCTATTTTTTTTCACTGTAAAACTTGTCACTCTAGTGCAGTCTCTCTAGTGCTTAACTTTCCTCCAAACACATTCATATCTTTTTCTGTGGTGGCTTTCCTTCAGTCATTCACATCTTCCAGCTATATGTTCACAAAAATCCTAGGGCCTGGAATTTTGCTGTGCCTCTTATGTAGAAAATTATCAAATAATAGTTTCATGAGGAACAGCTTCCAATTTCAAAGCTATCTGAATCACTATGATTAAAAAATAAACAAACAAAAAAAACTCTGTTAGTAGCATCCTTTCAGTGATCAGTGTGACAATCTCCTGGAAAGAGAGAAATATTTGTATTTTTTCAGGGCACCATCTCATCTCATCTCATCATCTCATCTCATCTCATCTCAATCTCCTCTCAGTTTTATTGAAATATAATTATTGATTTAATATTTTAACTTTTCTTTTGTATTTTACAGTTGTATACTTTTGTCTTTTTAATCCTTGACTAGCCTTTAGAGACCAATTTCAATACTAGATTTTGTTTGGAAAATGTGGAGGAAGACAAGTTCATTTGAAAAATACCATCTGGAGCTCACCTTATAATTCAGAGAAACACAATAAGAGTTAAGGATTAATTACTCTTAAAAATTAAAAAAAGTTTGGTCTTGAATAGCTATCCTGAGAAGTGAGATAGCTCTTAAAAGACCAAACAGAAGGTGTGTACAAAAAAAATTGAAAACAAAGCAAAAGAAAAAAAAAACAGAATAATCTAGAGTTTACAAGAAATGTTTCATTGTCTGGGGTATCTTTATGAAGTATTGATACACAGCATTAAATGATTGGCCAGAACTGAGGGCTTCTACCAGTAAATAACTGCAACTCTCTGTGTTCCCGAAAGCTGCTATTGAGAGTACAGCAGTTATTTCCCTTTTGACATTCCCTACTCTTTTCAGAATTTTTTTTTTTTGTTTTATATACATATGGGAATTTCTCCCAAATCAGTAGCATCTCTGTATAAAATGAAAGAAAAAATCCCAGAAGCTTCACCTTTGTGTGCTGGAAGGTCATACTCATTTTTTCCTTTGTAGCAGAAAAAAAAGAAATCAACCTGGTAAATATCTATAGGCAGCCATCAGAAAGAAAAGTGGCTCCTCTGTTCTAAGAGGAAAGGGAAGTAAATTCAAGTCTGACAAAATTGTCACTAGCCAGAACCTGCCAGTCCTGCTTATTTTTAAATCAAACAGCCAGTGGTAATGAGGTGATGTGAGCCTCAGGAAACGAAATCAAACAGCAGAGGTTAGCTCTTAGGAAACATTCTCAGTTAGCCTGGTGGTCTATAAGGGTGCAGAAAAGCAGACCTTTGTGTTTTCAAGACCTTGAAAAGTTTATCTCTTACCATGAGTAAAACCCTTTGTCAGCTCCCGCTCCAGTGGTGGAAGGATTCATGCTGTTTACAGTGGGAAGCAGCCTACCCGTGGGAAGTGAAAATACCCTGGATGGGTTTTTCAGAAACAGTCTTTAGGGATGTAGCTGTTATCACATTCAAATTGATAAATGACCCAGAATTTTTTTTCCCCTTATCTTTTTAATGAAGAAAAAATGTTTTTAATGTCTGTAATTTTGTGCCTCCCTATTTAGAAGCTGTGTTTTTCTTGAAATGTGGACACTCATGGACTTTCTTCTATCTGTGGATATACTGTAAATCTCATCAGAACTAGGTGATTTCTTTTTTTCTTATAAAAGCAGTCTTTTGTCATAAATGTTCATGGAAATTGTTAGTTAACAATGATATAAAATCTCTGTTAAGAACAGGTTTCCAGCAAAAAATCTGCATAAATTATATAATATATTTATGACATTTTCAAAACAAGTTGTAGAACTAATAAAAACACTTAAAAATAACTTTGAAGTACGAAAATGTCCAGAGTCAGTCTGATTCACTGCTGTAAAGGAAAATAATGTGACATTAAATCAGTATCTGCCCAAGTTTATTGCACAAGCATGTTTTGCAAATATTGCACACATTTATTAATCAACAGATATTTGCTTCCCCGTGCTCACGTGCATTTGACTCTGGAGGGACCTTCCTCGTGGGAGCTGTCCCACTGAGCAGAGGCACACCTGGGACCTGGGGGTGTGTCCATAACCAGGCCATGCTTGTGAGATCTGCTTTCAAGGCATGTTTGCTGGGATTGCTCTCCTGACTTGAGCTGAATTGCACTAGACAGAGCAGCAAAAGCCTCCAAGGAGTTGTCTAGACACCTGAAGCAGTAACTGGAAGGCAAGGGCACAGGAGCTTTTATTTACTGAAAGACACTCTTTAAAGACTTTTGAGAAAAGCGGTTTTAAAAACCCTCAGAGGTAGTTCCAGAAAGCAAGGGAGCTTGGAGGCTTAATTCTGCTCCTGCTAGTACACAGGGTAACTCTGAATTAAATTGTGTTATTCTTGTGAAAAAGAAAGGTTTAATGTCATAAGCAAGGAAAAGCAAGGAAAAGTTGTATGAGAAGAAGAGGAGTATTTTTTCTTAAATTTCTAGTGTAATTTTAAATTACACATGAATAATTTGGGAACTTCTTTCAAGATTTGAGATTGTTTAATTCTTTGTTTATATTTTTCTTCTACAAAACTTGTAATTAAATAAAATCTTGTCTCATAAGCATTGAAATGTAGCCTATCTTTTCCTGAAGCACAATCATCTGATACAAAAGAGCAAAGATCTTAAAAAGCTGCAATAAAATCAGAGTAATTGCTTCAGATTTAGGAATTTTTACTCTTGGTGAAAGGTTCTCTTTGAACTGATTTTGCTTTGGTATTTGTGCTTAAGAAAAAAATAGTTTCTCATCAAAAAGGGTTAAAATCTTTGTGTTAAAATCTCTGTATTAAAATCACAGCCATGAAAAAATTAATTACAAAGGAGAGCTGAGCATTGTCTTCATATTGAGGGGTGACTCAAGTAAAACAATAACTTTTTTTGCATAATCAAAAATCTCATCGAAAAGCTTTCAAGTGTTTAAATACATCCAGAAGAAATCAGTAACACAGAGACAGACCAGGTGCACTTCTTGCCTTCCACAGGATTTCTCTCCCTTGACAGCAACCCAAGACATAAAATACCAGCCCTCGACCACTCATGTTGCCTCTAAAGCATGGTTTCTATTTGGCCATATAATCAAATACAGCATGAATGCTGCTCCAAGAATGGTTGTTTACCATGGAAATTTTCATGCTGATCTTACATCAAATTCTTCAAAATGAGTAAACAGTTTAATAGTTTCATTAGTTTCTCACTGGAAGTTGGTGGGCTGTTGTGATTTAAGTTCTTTAGTCTTAATTTTAGCTGGTGAAGTGTAATAGGATGCTCAACCATGATTAGTAAGTAATAATGAAAATGCCATTTTTCAGTGAGTCAAAGAAAAAGGCATGTATTAAATAACATATCAAGCAGGAGAAAGTGAACAGGAACAGATAATACCAGACAGAATGAAACCTCTGCCACCACATTTTAGTATTCATACCCTGCCAAGATGTCAGCAGCTGGAAGGAGAGAAACTGGTCATATTTCAGAAGATGTGTGAGTAAGTTGTTCAGGTGAAAAAGGCTTGATTCAAAATCTTCCAGATGACAAAGATGACTTTTGCACCCCCTGGAAATAACAGCTTTGTGGGAAATAGTAAGGTGCTCAAGGAAGAGAGGAACTTGAGGAACTGATCCCAGTTTTATTTATACCAGTGATAAAATGCCCAACATTTTTTATTTGGTAAAATTAGTCCTGTCTGACATAAATGGGGGCCAGCCCAAGACTTGCTATTACCTAAAGGAGAATAAATAAGCCAGGCTGTGAAAAGTAGAGAATTTCAGTGGATCCTTCCAACAATAAAGTCATAATCAATGTGTGCAGCAAAGGTAGTTTCCTCCAGCTGTGCAGCCTGAAAACTTTTTTTAAGGATTTCAACCCACATCCTGGCTAGAAAATCTTAATGATGAATGAAAAATTTTACTTTTATGCTGAAGAACACAGGAGGTTCAAAGAAAAAAACAGAATAAAGGGACACACACTAAGTAATACAGGTTAGAAATAATTTCTATGTGCCCATTGGACCTAATGAGGCAAGGAAGATCAGATTCAAAGAAAAAATACTATGCTTTCCTTTCCCAATTGATGATGGGAATTTATAAGGAGATTACCATTCATTACTTTGTGATGATTCCATTTACCAGAGCAAGAAACAACTGAACTGTTCATACTTACACACAGACACAAACTAAAATTTGTATGTGCCTTGCTCTTACTCATGGGATTTTCACACCCAAGCTGGGTATCAAATCTCAGTTATAACATGCCTGGAGGAAATTGAGTCCTTATAGATGAAATTGAAAAGAGGCAGCTAAATGAGGTGTCCAAGCCACTCAGAAAGCAGTAAAGTCAGATGAAACAAAAGTTTGGGTAGGGGAGGACGAAGTTTAGACCTTTAAGTAGCTGATGTAATTGCTTCCAGAAGATGCCTCTCTTCCTTTGAAATCTGTGTTTGCAAACAGGCTTTCAGAGCTAGATATCCAAATCAGGTTAACTGCTTAAGACATTGAACCTCTAACTCTGTTTCTTTTTTTCCTCTCACATGCAGAATTCTCCACCATTTACCCCTAAGTTTTCCCTTTCTCTGTTACCTATTTCATGAGTTTCACAAAATATTCTGAGTTGGAAGGGAGCCTCAAGGATCATCAAGTCCAACTTGACCAGCCATTGCAGATCAAACTCACAACCTCGGTACAAGGCTGTAAACAACTGAGCTAATTGTGGCTCCCCAGTTATGTCCTCATTCTTAGTTTGGGGATATACAATACATATGGGGGGGTGATTTGTTCAGAACCCTGGTTTGGAGGGGTGCATTCCCAATTTTAATCTAACAATCTCAACTCAGAAGGTTTAAGTGGATTTTCCCTTGAACTGGAGGCCGAAGCAGCTTGCTAGTGGGGAGAAACACCAGTTCTTTACAACTAAATGTCTAAATGTCTAAATCTTAATGTTATTTTTCTGATTGGAATTATACAAAAGTTGCTTTGAATTTTTGTTTCATGATGCTGTTCAGGATGCAATGGATTTTCTTGGTTTTAGGTCATGAATAGATGTCACCCACTGATATTTTCTCATCTATGCCACTGAAGATTTTGTAGCCACATAGATCCTTATGAACTTTTGTGCTTAAGAATGTATTTCATATTTAACCCACAAATATGCAAAACCAATTGATGTAATTCAGATTATTTCACCTCTCTGCTTTTAAAGTAATTTATTTTCTTTTAACAATTGCACCTTAAAATTACTTAAACGTTTACATTTTAATGATTTCTCTTATCTGTGGTCTTTTCTGCAGCATTCATCAGCTACTTAGAGCCTCATTTTTCCCCACAGCACACTTGTAAGTTGTGGTAGAGTACTTATTATTCTGATTCTTTTTGTTATGAGCATAGTCTCAAATGAGGGTAAGAAGGGAGCAGGTGACCTTCCCAAGGTCATATGAAGAGGCTTTTATCCACCAGCCAGTAAAGCATCTAAAATTCCCACTTCACTGCTTTATCAGAGCACTACCCTTCGATTCCTCAGAAAGTTCTTTTGCAATTTATTAAAACTGCTATCTCGAAGAAGACAATTTGTTTAACTCATAGCTCACTCAAGACTTTATTTATGTATATCCTATAGTAATAGTAAAGATAATAATAATGTATGCAGTGGAATCAACAAGATCACTAAAAGACCTGATGCCAAGGCAAAGCAAGGGTTAAGGTAGTTCTTCAACAGCTCCACATAAAGAATCCAGTATTTTAATGGTCCCAACTAGGATTAGAAGTTGACACATCATTAAGATGAATGGGGGATACAGTTTGCACCTTTATTGCTACTTCTGTGTTGTGTGGCTTGCAGGATCCTTCTGCTGTTCCTGGAGGACAGGCTTAAAGAATACAAGAGTGCATCATTAATTTATGCAGAAGAGTCTCTTTGTCAAAGAAATTACTAGTGACTGTATTTTTAATGAAGCTCTGGTTCTGCAGAAAACCTTTTGACAGTGTGAACACCAAAACACCAAGGGATTAATGATATTTTTGTACACACTCCTTTTCACTGTTAGGTTTCCTGTCATAAGAGAAACATTGCTCATAACACCTATTTTATCTGTGTGCAATTCTGGAAATGTGCAATCAGTGAGACCTTCCTATATAAGGGTGAAACACAGATGTTTCCCTCATGGCGTCATATTTGCATTCAGTATCAAAATGACTAAAGATTTAAAGTCCACCTAGAGGCAGAATCACAGTTGTGTTTTCAATAATAAAACCTAGTGCAAGTGCGCTTCATTCTTTTTCCTCTATGTCCAGCATTAAGCATTAAAAAAAAAAAAAAAAAAGCACCCTATTTTTTACAGTTAAATGATTTTTCTTGGATCTAACATACTTGTCCAAGGAGGTTGGTAACAATTAAGGTGGCTAGTTGATCCAAATTAAGCTGATGCAGGAAGGCAGGGAATGGTTTGATAATTTGCCAGTATAAAATGATAGTTTCAGGCACTCCTGGGTGCCAACAAAATCTGTTTGCATGACATCTCCCTGCCCCTGGTTCAGTTTGCTCCAAGCTGTACAGGTTTGAGATAAAGTAGGTATAGAGAATTCCAGGTTAGTCATGGTTGCTCTAAGGGCATATAATGTTAAGAATAACCTGTAACTGCTTTAGCACCCATATATATAAATCTGTGCACACATATATGTAGGCATATTCTAGCTCTTTCAATCAGTACTTCTGTTTTACACATCAACACTGCTGAAGTGAAATAACTCATGGAAATAGGGAAAATACTTTCTATAGAATTATTTATACTTCCCCTGTTTTGACATCCTCCTAAAATTTTAATTGCCCTTTCAGTGGAATTATAGATGCACACTTTAAATGCAGAGACCTTTTAACTATCAGTGCCCTCATATTTACTGAAGCAGAACTGAGTCTGAAGTAATACACTATGCCAGAAAACCCAGTATTTAGGGGCCCACAGCATCCTTTTTCATTCAGAACACAAAATTCCCACAGATGCAGTAAACTCTGTAGCATACTCAGAGAGCAATGGGATACAATGTGCAGTGATTAATGCTAACTGCTAGACAAGGGTCTGGAAGGGATTACCAATTTTAGAGGCCCAACTTTCAAGAAATGTCTGCCAAAAGATTGATTTTCAGAAGAGGAAAAGCCTCATCTTCCTTGGATGGACCCCTTTAAATTATCTCTTCTCTTTTACCCTGCAATGAACAGACTTTAATTACCAGTTACTCTTGGAAATCTTGTCCAGAATTCAGTAAGCCTTTTATCCATAGAATACATACTTTATTTTCTTTTCTGATTTCTAAAAAATCCATTTCTTTTGCTCCCTTTTTGAATATGTCACACTTTGAATCACAAACTTCTTCACAGATAAAATGCACACGCCATTATTTTTAATCCAGACATAATTCCTAAGCATCTAAGACATTTCCAGTGTAAAGGGCTTGGTGCCTACCATACACTTACATGAAAGCTCAGTAAGCACTGTATCAGACCAGTCATTTTTCAAACCAGCCGCATGGTTGATTTGTTTCTAAGTAATCTAAGTGCACATTTTTTGTTTAGGTGATATAGCTGAAATGTTTTGTGATTTTTTTTTTTTTCCATGAGGAATCACAGAATATGCTAAGTGGAAAGGGACCCATACTTAGCCCTGTGTAGGACATACCCAGGAGTCAGACCATGTGCCTGAGAGCATTGTCCTGAACGATTTAACAGCCTACATGAAATTGATTGGATTGTTTCTAAATAATCTTAAATGTGTGTTTAAGCAAAAAAAGTTTCAGAATATTTTCATTCCATGTCATTAGGATTTTTTGAAACAACTAATTACTGCTGGTATCCAAATTTAGTGAAACATGATTAAATAAATGTCGGATATAAGGATAAATCTGCTAGGCAAGACCTGTGCTTTATATCAGTTTGTACACATCCTGTGCTTGCTATGAAACCTGTTTGAACAAATAAGTGATAAAAGACTAAGCGAGTCAATGAAAAAAGGTCCCCTAAGTCCCAGGCTGTGAATTGGATGCTATTCCATCTCTCCATGGGTAAACTGTTGCCTGCTCTGCTGTAACGAAGATCACTCTTAAGTAAATACTGTCTCTTTTAAAAGAACAAGTTTAATAAAGGATTAGATTTTCTGTATACCAAGGAAATATAATTTAAAGCTGCTTTTATTGTTTCACAGCAAAGCCAAAAGGCATTCAACTGCCTGGTATTTGCATTTTTTTTTTTCATCTGGCAAAATACTGTATGAATGAAATAGGGAAAGCCAAACTGATTATGTCCAAGCTCCTGATTGTAAAATCTCTGCTCCCAAAGATATTTTAACTAGCTAGACTCCATTGATCTACAGCAAAGCTTTGTCAACTAAAGCTTTTTTCTTAAATTGATTCTCCATCTTGTCTTCTCATTCTTTCGACAGCACACAGCAGGAAGCTCTGTCTACATAGAGAAAACAGGATCTTGCTGTAGGCATGGGTATAAAACAAAAAGACAGTGATTAAAGAAAAAAACATACTGCTGTTAGTATTTGATCTTAAAATTATTGATCTTGTCGATCAGTTACAGACAGAGAGCGTCCATTTAAATCCGTAATAACTATTAATGCTACCACAAAATGCTGACCACTTGAAAAACAGAAGAAATCTATATGATAGTGTAATGTGGTGTTTATTTGTCTGTACAGCTATTTGTGGTATGTGAGAGTAAGTACATCTCACTCGACAAAGATCTTACCTCTAAAATTTCTTTTAAAGTTAGTATCACATAAGAATATGAAGTTCATAGCACAGACTTACATTTTAAAGACTTTTTTTTGTGAACTAAAACCTTTCATTGTTTGATTGCCAAGAGCAATATTAGGTTTTTTATCAGGCATATATTAAGAACAACATTTTTTCTTTTATCTGACCCAAACCCAAGCGTTGCATCAGGATACACTTCAAAACCCACTGAGCTAAGGCAGCATCATGCTATCTTTGTCCTTCATGAGTAATTGTGTTTATTCTGTCACAGGAGTCTGAATTCCTATTGTAGTTGTACCAATAGTGCCTCTAAACATATTTATGTGTAAATATAATTGAATATAGTTAAAAAGAAAAAAAAAAGCCAAATCATATTTCCAGATTAAGTACACTTCAGTTCATGGTTATATTAAAAGAAAAAATATTTTAACATTTGCAACTAAACAAAATCCCAAAGATCTTGAGCTCAATGTCCATACATGCTTCAACTTAAAATTTTACATCAAACACTAAAGCTTGTCACCTTAAAGTAAGATCAGTATTTTCAAGGGCAACAATTGTTACATACTAAGTCCCACATTGAACAAACTTTCAAATATTTAGCACAAATATTCATGTAATTTTTTAGTGTTATTCTTCTTCTGTCTCCATCAAGAGAGGAAAAATTCACTAATAATTTGATAATGTCTCTGGAACAGGAAAAAAGATAAAAATGTAGAGAGCTGCATTTAGTCTGCAATTAGTAAAAATATATATAGGATGGTTCATTTACATATCAGGCAAGTAGGAATGAATGTATTTTTGAGCTGCCCAAAGCATTTTTGGAAAGCCTATGCCCGTCTCTAATACATGTGTAAATTGAATTTTATGAAATGCATTTAAAATATACATCATTGATTTTTTAATTTATCATAAACCTCTAATTCATATTTTGGTGCCAGTCTAGAGGCTCATGTGGTTTTGAAACCAATAGAGGCTCCTGTTGAAGGGTTTTTCTTTGTTTGAATTACTTTATTGGTTGAGTGGAAGGATTAAATATAAACGAAGAAGACATTATGATGATGTAACAGAACACACAGTGGTTGTTTCTTCACTTTGAAATCTGTTTTTAAGCACATTTTTCTACTTCTATTAGAAGACAAAGAAATATTATGAAGCATCTGGATATAGCGATTTGAAATATTTGTTTATTTTTTTAATCTATGCAGCACAGAACTAAAAAACAAAACAAAAACAGAAGTAAAGATTTCATACAGAAATTCCTGTGAATGGTTTATATTTCCTTATTATAGACACAATAAAACTCTCTTAAGTTTTTATTCACAGTTGGACAGAATATACAATGACTTCCTTTCCCTAGATTTTAACATTACATGTGATACTTGATTCACATTAAAAAATAAAAACCTCAAGCATGCTTTTTCATGCTTTTATATAATATATTAAGTCCTGAGTTTCCAGTGTATGAAAAGACACATGTGAAAATCTAGAATAATAAAAAATGGTTTAATAATATATTAATTTTTTAAAAAAGCCTAAAAGAATACACATCATATTATGCCATGGAATGTTATTTTCCTAACATTTTCCTAAATGTGAAACTAATGTGAAAACTTCTCCTCTTGCTCTCAAAGAGAGATATTTTTCCCTAATCAGGAACTTTTCAATGCTGGAACCCATTTCATAGCACTACAGTCAAATATATGAAAATTTCTTTCACATTCTTGTCAGTTAAATTATTTATCAAGTGCTTTCTTTGTGCTTTTCTTTTAAGGTAGTAGGACTTTACCCTTCACTCCTGCAGTAGTCTCCAAGCAATTGAAATAACTCTTCCTTTGAATTACTGGTTATTGGCATAGGAGCATTCCTGTGCTCTTCTCCAGGACTTTGAAGTGTGTCAGGAATTAATGCCAGGGTTTGGCATAAAGGGACTCTGCTGGGTGGATGAAAAGGGCTCTGTCCCTCCTAAAAGTGGAAAAGTGTGCATATCTGTGCGCTGCTCCTGTGCTGGGACTTCTTTTCTGCCATCCTATTCCCAGGAAATAGTTGCTGATGCAGGTATAGTGAGATATGAGGTTATCTCAAAAATGCCCAAAGGAAACTTGGACATTCCTCCTGGCTGCTCTGGAACACACAGAGGGAGGAAAAGGCTTCCCTTTGGACCAGGGCTGCTTCTGGAGGGGAGCCTTGGAACTCCAACTGGGGAGTCAAGGTCTTGACAGAGCTTGTATTCTCCTAAACAAGGAAAATTGTTCTTATTTCTGGTGTTGAGACCTTTATGCTGAGAATTGCAGGGGTGCCTGAACACTGGTTATGGCTCTGTCTCCAAACAGGCTGCATATCAAGGGCAGGAAATTTAGAATGTGAGCAGGGTGCAAAATCACCTTTCCTTCCCCATTTCTACCCAGGCAAAATGCTGATTAGTTCCTGAATAATCTCGCTGAACTGAAAGAATACAAAACCAAATACTGTTTCTTTTTCTCAACTCTGAAATTTTTGCATCACACCCTACCCTAGTCCAACGATTTTAGCATGTGTTCATTTTCAGTATGATATACTTCATTAGGTTGTCTTCATGAAAAAGGAAAAACAACACATGGGATCATCCTCTTTGCAAGGATTTTACTTACAAATATGTGTATGTGTGTATGATATGCTGATGTTCTCCTTTCACTTCAGCATGCTTTACTAATTTTAAATATATTTAGTCCTTATATCTCAAAATGTAAAAATTTCAAGCCTTGCCAATTGCTAATTATAAAAAGGTGATGTATATTTGAGATTTTCAGAAGTTTATTTTAATGAGAGTTTAAAGTAGATTTTCAGACTAGCCAAGCCTGATTCTGATGTGACACAGACTTAATTTTGGTCTCTGTTGTGCAGGCATATATCATTATTTATCTTGTCAAGTCCTCTGTTGTTCATGCACATACTTGTGCATCTGGGATGGAGTGTGAGCACCGTGGCACAGCCTATCACAGTAAAACTATTTAATATCTTGCAATATGATTGTAATGTTAAAAAAAAAATTGTCAGTAGTGCAAAGCAAGAGAGAGGTAAGTATAGGTTTCTAACTAAGCAGCTTTTTTTAATCCTTGTTTATATATTCACATCAGGAGCATGGAAAACGGAGGATTGTTTTGTACAGATACACTGAAGGAAATGCACAGTTTGAAAAGAATTAAGGAGGCCATGAGACTCCTCTCCTAGTTATGCAGTATTTTTGTAGGGTTCAAACTGCAGGAGCTGACTACAGTCACCTTTGGGCAAGAGGAAAACCTGGGTATATCCTTGGGAGCAAATCAGTTCCTCAGAGAGGGGCAAGATGAACCTCTGTCCTCATGCCAGATACCAGAGAGGATGGGAGAGTTTCAGAGTTAAACTTGATCACTGCTATGCTTCATTCACCAACTTACACCCACTTATGGTCAGCAAAAGGCACTCAGCAGCAAACACAACAAACACACCATTCTCTATTTGTCCATCATGTAGAAAACATAAAATGGGATTGGGCTTCCAGGAATATTCTAACCACATTTAATGCACCCATTCCATCAACCTGCTCTGAAATTTCCTTCACTGGAAAATGGAGGAGGGCTTTTTGGCTCTATAACTACAGCATCATTAAAGTCCAAATTTTGTTTCTTAAAGTCATTGGTAAGTCCACACTCACAAGTCTTCATCTTCTGCCTTCGAAAGATCCAGCCAACCATAATTTGATCCCCAGATAAAATCCCGGAATGCTGCTAATTACTTCTATTGAAAATTAGTACAGCTGAGACACAGCCCACTGATCCAGAATCACGTCCTCTGCGACTACTGTCAGAACTTGATTTCCATGACGAGCACTCTTGGCTCTCCAGAAGATGCTGGCTGCCCTCTAGTGACAGAGATTTCTGCTGATGCACTGCCGTAGATGCAAACATGTTAATAAATACTGTCTTGTAGATCAATATGGAACAAGAGGCTTGGATCGAAGAAAGGTAAAGAATCTTAAGATTATTAGCAAGAGCACTGGGCTTGAAGGTATTAGAAAAAGAAGAATTCCAGGAAGAACAGACATGCAACCCTCAGTCACAGTAATTTTTGAAGGTAAATTACTGTTTGGTCAGAAGTTCCTGAATCCTTAGATTTTCTTACATTTCTGTTATTAGCCGAAGAACCTATGATTTTTTTAAAAATACCAGAATAAGGGTTCTGCATTGCAGAAAGGTTCACTCTGCTAAAAATATCCATCTGACTTCCATTCTCTCACTGACATGAGACATATTTTTTGCAGTACTTCTTTGTATATATGTGTGTGCATATGTATGTGTGTATCTGCAAGTGGTAACAGAGACGTTTTCGTAATTTGCTAAGTGAAATCACAGCTCAAATTTTAGAGACACTTACAGAATTCATTTTTGGAATAGTGAAGATGATATCAAACATTAGAAACAATACCAGAAATCAAGACTGAAACCAAATATGTAGAGAATAAATAAAAAACTATATTGAATATTTACATCAGTGAGTTATCTCACACTATAAGACAGCACATGCAATGTATTGATTTGACTCAGAACAAATACATTATTAAAGAATATTCTATGTAAATACTGTGGAAACTAAAGTCTCTTCTACTTGAATCTCAGGGGGAAAAATTATCACATTTCTACATGATGATACATCTCATAAGAGAGTTGGGGTTAAAACATAGTTTTCTGTCTGCTGTGAGAATGGAAATGTATATTTCTGAACTGCTGTGCATCTCATTTCATTGATGATTTCATTTCTAGACTTTATTTTTTTGATTTTGACTTCAGTTCTGATATTCTAAGATCTGAAATCTGTCTTCTTTAACTGATGCTCTAAACTCTCTTGTACTGAAAGAATACCATCACATCACCTACCTCACCCTCACTTATTCAGCCTAAACACTTACCTCTTTCCTGTTCAGCAGTCTCACTCCTCTGTGCCATGATGCTTGTTATGAATCTGCTACGAGAAGTGACATTGTGGACTTTTAAAATCTTCAAAGCTATCACAAACGGGAAATCATACTAACTCTCACTCAGGAATAAGTGTTGTTTAGGAAAACCATTAAGCACGTGCTTAATTCACATTGTAATGTCATATTGCCGAAGAGTAAAGCCTTTAATAATGAAGTTAGTAATCTTTCTATTCAAATTAAATAACATGACACGGTGACTCTGCCAGATTTCCTGTCCTCAGGAAAATAGAGGAAAAAGATTTCCTTGTTTGCAAAAGAACTTACTATATGTTGAAGGGTTCCATTGACTTCAATGGGATTTAAATATTGAAAATGTTTTTCCAAATTATAGGTGTTTCCTGAAGTACGACTTGAGAGAAGATGAACAAAAACATTTTCCCTCTCTCCTGGTGTATATTTATTTTTCCATACTCCCATGGCAGTTTAAGTCCAACTTCAGATGTGTTGTTAC
The DNA here is from genome assembly GCA_013401135.1 of Cettia cetti. Lineage (NCBI taxonomy): Eukaryota > Metazoa > Chordata > Aves > Passeriformes > Sylviidae > Cettia > Cettia cetti. The sequence goes on from VZUI01044858.1 coordinate 19,252, forward strand.
CGAAAAGTTTAGCTTCAGTAACAAGGAAAAAAGAGAGAAGTGAGTATTTACATTTGGAAAAGTCGTAGTTTTGAACGATCATATTTTGTATATAGGAAGAATGAAGAATCTTTGAGTCATAGAATATCCTGAGTTGGAAGGGACTCACAAGGATCATAGAATCATATCTCAAGTTGGAAGGGTCCCATAAAGATCATCGAGTTCAGTTCTCTCTGCACAGGAGAACCACACCATGTGCCTGAGAGCATTGTCCAAATTCTCTTTGAACTCTGGCAGGCTTGGTGCCATGACCACTTCCCTGGGGAGCCTTTTCCAGAGCCCAGCCACCCTCTGGGTGAGGAATCTTTCTCTCATATCCAACCCCAACCCTCCCTGACACAACTACAGGCCACTCCTCAACCCCTGCCACTGGTCACTACAGGGAAGAGATCAGTGTTGTCTGCTGAGGAGAGATCAGTGCCCTTCCTAATCCTCTTAAAGACTCGCTGCCACGCTTTTTTCTTTTACTGGTTTCAGTTGGGATAGAATTAATTCTCTTCCTAGCAGCTCATATGGTGCTGTAGTTTAGATTTAGGGTGAGAATGGTGTTGATAACACAGGGATGATTTAGTCATTGCTGAGCAGTGTTTACTAAGGACTTTTCAGCTCTTCTGACCACCCCACCAGAAAGACGGGGGGTCTGAGAAGCTTGGAAGGGACACAGCTGACTCAGCTGACCAAAGCTATTTTCCATACCATATAACACACAGTTTATAAATCAGGAGCTGAGCTGGCCTCTGCTCAGGACCTGGCTTGGCACGGGTTGGTGGGTGTAAAAAATTGCATTGGGCATCCCATTGCATTGTATATTCTGTTTCAATTTCTAATATTAGTGTTATTATTGTTCTACTTACTACTTTCCTTTCCTCTTCTCTCCTTTTAAACTGTCTTTATCTTAACCCATGAATTGTACTTTTATTCCTGCATGCTGTTTAGATGCCTGTCAAACTAAACCACAACAGGAAATCATGTGAGAGACCTTTATAAAGGGAAACTAAACCTAGGCCACTTTTTGTGTGCTGTGATGGGGTACATCCTTTGTTTAAAATTACTCTGAAGGATGATGGGGAACACATTCATCTGACTTTTATTCTCTTCCTGAAGTTAATGAACCTGTACATTAATTTCTCATGAAAATACTTCCATAAAAAACATTTTGAGATTCAAGCATCTTAGTTTTGTTCAATTTGCTGAACTCATATATCTTATTTAGCTTTATTTTATGTGCTCTGGATCAAGAAACAATACTACATTGTGTTATACTAGCTGCCTCTCTGGCCTTAGGTCTGTCTTGTCACTTTCCCTAATAATCTTTTCAAGTAATAAAGTATCGACCCATGTGCTCAGCCATTTACATAGGTGCATTTTATCATCTGAAGTTCTTACCAAACCAAGGAAAGCATACTCAATGTTAATATAACAGTTCTATCTAAAAAGGTCTTGTGTAAGAGTCTGCTTATGGAAACATGGCCAGTGGACATTTTACTGCCATTCTCTTGATCTCAGTTTCCATGCATAGTGAAAGCATGTTATAAAATCTCAGAAATTTCTGAGAAACAGCTCTTGATTTAGATCTTTGTCAAGGGACTGTCACTCTGTACCACAACTAGAATTGTAACCCAACTGATCTCTAGGTGCTACAGAGATATGCATGTTTAATCATGATGATCAGCATTGAAAGCATAACATTTTGAAATATTAGGTGTTTTGTGTATAGAGTGTCTTTCTAATGGAGTGTCTAAATTTCATTCTTTGTCTTGGAGCTTGGTTTTACAGGGTTGTGTGGGATTTTTTGTAATAGTAAATTTCCAGCAATTTCTTCTGATGTCATCATCATCAGTTAGCAGCACCTGCCTGGATGTGTAACATAACATCTCTTCCAACCAAGTAAACCCATCTACAGAACAATTTATCAATGCAGTTGCCTTGAGATATGTCCCAGACATATATTCATATGTTATTTTAGACTAATCCTGCCCTTTCAGATGTGTCCAATAAAGTTTATGGATGGATCATATCTACTCCTGCATTGACCTGTTTATTTTAGTGCTTCAGCAACAAGGGAGGCTTCTGCTTATATCACCATGAGCACTTATGTGCTGCTGCATGCTGGGAAGAGATTTTGAAGAATTAATACTGAAAAAACTGTAGACAACTCTTTGAAGAAGGAACTCACAAGAATGGTGTCAGTAGTAGAAAAGAGCCAATATTAAAAATTCCTGTGGAAGAAAAAAGTAAGGATAGAGAAATTAGAGCTTGCAGAAGGGCAAAGAAGAACAATGTGTTTATTATCAATAAATCAATTTGTTAATCCAGGAGGGATTCTGCATCTGGAGGATGTTGAGGGTAAAATGAGGTGAGTGGGTTGATCTTTTTTTTTCATAATAAGAGGAAATTGAAATACTAATCAAATATCAGATGGGAGATGATGAGTAGAGAAGAGAGTCTACATAATGTATGGTTCTAAATTGGTTTCCTAAAATACCCATGTTAATGATGAAGGAACTCATTCTAATTTAGTGTATATTGGCATCATTTAATATAACTGCCATAACTTAACTTGCACCAGCTGGAAAATCGGCTTAGCATATCCAAAGATAACACTAGGGTAGAATTGCCCATTTTTCTCAGTGATGCTCATTCCATATGGATAACGGCAAATTTATACAGGCTTTCTGTAAAATCAAACTTATAGTGAGGATACTTGGGAATGGCTATTGAAGTCTGGTGAAGCTTTCCTCAGCCTGGACTACAAAAATGATCTGCCTCAGCTTCTGCTCAAGAACAGATTCCTCACTGCAGGACAAGGGAGCAACTGCAGCTGAAGGCCACGTATTAACATGGACTAATGAATTCCCACTGCAGCACATCCTGGTGCTCCTATTGCTGTATTGTCTAAAGCATCCAACCCAGACACATCATATATATGCTTTTAAATCATATGAGCTTAATAAGGTTCCTCAGGCAAAATAGTTAACAACACGATTCTTACATTTTACAGAAAACACTTTGGAACATGCCACAACAACCATGATTAAATATATGTCACATTCTTTCCGCTCTCTATATAACTCAAACATTCTTATGTTCATTAAAACATAATGTTTATCAAAGATTGAAATTTATGATTAATGTGGAATGCTTTGTAGTGGGTTGAAATAATATACACAACATTAAAAAAATTAAAATCTTTAAAGAATCTTTATAGAAGAATTTTTCATCATGAATAGTCCCAGTCTCAAAGAGTCAGATTGGTTTAGATAACATATGGGGTAGTGAAGTAAGGATGGGAGAAATGAACAGACTTCTTATTGAGTATATAGAGAAGTAAATAAAATTATTTCTAGATACAGGAAATAATAAAGGAAAACAGCAGATGTGAAGGACATAATGCCTCAATTTTTCTGTTATTCTCAGATTAACTACTCCTTCTTATGAAAATCTTCTGAATATTCTGATATGACAGGAATTGTCCATAAGTATATCAGTTAAATTTTTTGTGTGCTAGAAAGCCAGTTATTTATTGATGCACTGTACAATTTAATGTTGTTTTCCAAACTGTTTGGCTTGATCCATATTAATTTAATTGTGTAAAATAAACTTCCTTGTAACTAACATTTTTGGAGGGTCTCCCTCTTTGGCTGTCATGCTTTAAGTATGTACCAATATAGTATGCTCATGCAGTATTAATGCTCATACAAGAATAAATTTTTAATTTAACAAAAGATAAACCAGACAATTTTACCTTGCAGGAAGAAGCAACAAAAACTCTTGTAAGATCCATTTCCTGAAATGTACAATACCAAACATACCTGGAAAATATCCTAGTTATTTTATTGCAATCAAACTTACAAGATTTTTAAAAGAAAATAATTTCAGCACTTTAATTACTAAGTTCCAATTTTTATAAATTTCACATTTTGAAATAAATTGAGAATAATGTGGAGATCATCAGTGCTGAAAAATCATTCTTATCAATTTGAAATATGATCAAAGTGCAAAAGCAAAACAAAAATAATACGGCAGCTCATTACCTTTATAGAGGCTACCCACTAAATAAGTAGAATAGTTGATCTGTATATCTACAATATGTATGTGTATTCAATTATATGATGCAAATTGAAAGCTGAGTCTAGGAATTTTTTGCCTAAGTGTGTAGAAATTTTATCAAGGTTCTTGCTTTACCTTGTATAAAAATGGTTGCTTTTAACACATCTCAGCACTGATTGAAATAGATAAAGGTCTGGTTTCCACATCTTATAGTCTAGCTATTTAAAAGTTTTCTAAGTACCAGAATTCAGTAATTTTATTTTTATTTCAAGGTGAAAGTATTAGGACTTAAAGGTTTCAGATAGAACACTACTACTTCTCACAGTAAATGTATGTCAGAATGTTACACCTCACTATGTATTTTTTTTTTTCACATTCAGGGTGTACAGAATATCTACCTTGACTTCTCACAAACCCACAAAGCAAAAATGATGCCTTCAGCCTGGATAGTCTTGATCACACCAAGTACTCAAGCATTATCAAAAGTTGCATCTATTTGCTCTTTAGTGTCATCCTGATATTTCTTATCCCTTACAAGTATTTGAAGATATTAATTTATATTAATTTGGCCTCTTTCATCAGGCTTCTTGTAGTAGCACTTTTTATTCAATTGTGGGGGAAGAACAGAAGGAGACAATTATTATAAATGCTGTCATTATACTATAAAATATTTTGCCTTTTACATGGGTTGGATTTTGACCATAGTGATGGAGGATCTGTAAAACTTTGTTCTTACTAATTAACTATATAATGTTCAAATCCTAATATATGTGAAATGTGTTGTTTTCACTTTCTTAAGTTTAGTATTTTCTTATCTGTTCTTGGACTGTGGTTACATTTGTCTAAACTTGTAATTTAAAGTGGTGGCCTTTGGCCAAATTCTCAGATACTAGGAATTGTTTCTGACATCAGCAAAGTTATGACAATTTATACTGACTAAGGGTCCATTTTCTTAAAATTACTGGAAAGCAAAAGAATTAAAATTAAGACATAAAAGAAATAACTTATCTTTGGAATCATTTGCTGCTAGATGATATGGGCAAAACCAGATAGAGAATTCTCTCTTGTGTGCAGTCAGAATACAGAACACCAAAGGAAGTTGCTGATGGCTTGAACAGATGAGTGATATTGCTGCTAATAGGGAACCTGAAGACTTAATTGGTTCGCTGTAAACATTACAAACACGTTTGCATGCTTCCATTCACTTTGTGTGCTGTGTATTAGATAGATGGTATTCACCCTGATAGCTGCAATTTAATTACAAGAAGTCTGTTCCTTATTCAATTTTAGTTGTGTCATCCCATAATGTTGGCTATGAAGCATTGCAAGTCTCAATACAGAATGTATCCTGATGTCAGAGAGATAATGCCACACAATGGCTCAATTTTGGTTGTAAAGGGTTTTCATCCAGATTGGAATCAATGCTGTAAATGGTTATTAAATTCACACATTCTGGCTAACTGAAACAAAGTGAAAGATCTGAGGAAGCACATTATTTTTTATTACAAAGAACAACTGCAATGAGTAGTAAAATTGCTCTCCATTGGTGAATTCATTAATATGAATAAACATATCAAACCTCACAGGACCAAGGACCCTGCCCACAGGCTGTCTTCTGAGGCTTAATGAATTCACAGAATGAACAAATTGATTCAGTCTTTCCAGTTACTCAATTTACTACAGCTGCCAAACAAGTGACTGGAGCAATACTCTGGGCTGCAGAGTGCCGGCTTGCTTCCTCGTCATCTGTTGCTAGGAATTGTCCACAGACTTTGCAAATGTCATTGCACTTTTTTTTTTTTATGCTTTCATGGAATACTAAACTTTCCAACCAACAGAGCCCACTTGAATGAGGACCACAATTAACCACTTTCCTCAGGGCTCAGATAAGTATAAGGCATTTGGATGTTGCCTTGTGAGGGTGGATTTGTCCGGTGATGGGATGATGCAAAGGTCTGTGAGACAAGTTCAGGCATAAGTCTTGTACAAATATTTGTCTATATGGTTTATAAGACTTTCTACAATAATGTATTTGGAAACAGAAGAGGACTTTCTTAGGCACATTCATATGACTTTCCTTAAGGGAAACAATTCTCCTATCTGGAATCTCAAAAGGAACACATGGATTCTAGGATGGGAAACTTAATACAGCAGTTATTGGGGTGAATATTATGGGTATGAGGTAGATTAGAAACTGCCTACTTAGAGAAAATAAATCTATAATACAGATGAGAGTTACAGGAAGCTGTAATTCTCTGGAACAAGATTATGAGTAGCATCAGCATCATGGGGTGGGAAGGTGCCATAAGTCTTTTGTCAGGTGAAATAAAACAAAGAGGGTCAGAGAACTAAAACCTATTTAGTCTGGCCTTGATTATTCTGGATTAATATTTCCGCTGATTTGTACTGCTGATTTAATAGCTAAAAATGGATATTTATTGAGTAGCTGATTAGATGACTAGTTTGCAACAAATGGTTCTTAATCCAACCTTCAGTTTGATAGATAGTCTTCTGCCCCTACAATATCACAGAATGAAATGAAAAAAGAAATCTAAAACCCTGCATTTTTATAAATGTCCCCTCAAGGTCTCAAGAGTATTTACTACTCTCCATTCACCTCTCCATAGTGGCATGGTGCTTCTGACTTTCAACATCGTATTGAATTTACAAAAGAAATCTCAGTAAAATGCAGATTGATCATGCTGCGAGTTTTAGGCAACCTAATTTCAATGAAATGCTTTATAAAATGTGGATGCTAGATGAGCAAGATAAAACAACTAAGGAATCCTGCTATTTGGGAAATTACTTTTTTTATGTTAAATGGTGGAAAATTGTGAACTTAATAAAGTAAAAAGGAAGGGGACTATCAATGACTCCCTTCAAGGCAGCCTGCCAGACAGCCTTGGCTAGATTTCCACAGTACTACCTTCACATTTTATTAAATTAAAATAAAACCTGTCATCTTGGTTTTCACTGGCACAGTCAAGTACACAGTTTTTTTTACTTAGTTCCAACATCAGCCTGGCATTCCCAGCCAGCATTAATATTTCACTATATAAAATACATACTTCTGTGTCATTTTTTACATATCTGGAAACTAACTGAAAAATGTTCCGCCAAAAGTTAAAAGACCAGTGTTACTAATTATTTGATCATGTCCACTCCTTTTCACTGATCTCCCTCAGAGACCAAAACGTTTGAAAAAGTAAATCAAAGAATCAAAGAAATCGCAAATGGAAAATTCCCATTAGGTCATCTAATCCAATCCTCTAGTAGCACATAATTGTTCCCCATAATACATTTTCCTCCATTTTGTTCAGCTTGGTTCCAGGTTCTTGGGAACACGGCTTGCCTGCATGCTGTTTGAAAGCCGGGTGGGTAGAGTCAGACAGACCCAACACCTCCTCTGAGGTCACCTCTTGCCTCTTCTAATTTGTCCTGGCAGTCATAGCTGTACAGGGCCTCATACAGGGACTGGGAATTGACAAAATGGAAAGCATAAGCTGCAGCTGCATGCCCTCCCTCATCTTCTCACTGGGATTTTCCTTATGTAGAAGGCTGAAATAATGCAAACCAGAGCTACTTCACAAGCTAATGGGAGCAGCTTTATCACCCGGCTCCTCTGCTGCTGTCAGAGACTTCAGCCATGAGTCTGGCCTAGAGGACTCCTGTCTAGGTCTTGAAGGATGAAAGCTCCTGCTGGATAGATTCCCCCATCCGTCACGGTGCTGTCTGACACAGATCTTAGCAGCGAGAAAGCCCAGCAGCTGTCAGTGATTTATATTATCTCTTGCCTCTCACTCCCAAGGCCTTGGACAGCCACTGGTAGGAATGGCTGCACCAGGGGAACGTGGTTGCCTGGAGGAGCCGTAGCTCACAGAGTGCAGCAGTGAGTTAGGGTCTTTCCCAGGGGAACATATGACACATATTCCAATTTTATTCCAGTAATGCTAGACAACGTAAATTACCTGGCACTGTCAAAGGTCCGCAGAAAGCTCGTCCTCACATTTCAGGACACCCAAAAAAGTAGAGATATGCTGCTACCTGAAGGCCAGAGGGATGTGTAGGCAAATTCATGAAGACATAAAGGTAGCATCTTCATTCTCTTGGAGGAATCAGGGAAACACAAAACCAAATAAGTAGAGTAGCTTGAAGGCCTGGGCTGCTCCTGTTTTTGCTCTCTGCTTCTTCTGAACTTCTGCCTGATTAATTGTTCTTGAATGGCTGCTCACAAGGCTTCCATGAGGTGTTTTAGCCTCTGTGGCAAAAGTGCTCAGCACAAATTTTTCCAGTCAGGAATTGCTTGCAGTGTTCCAAAGGTTTCCATCTATTTAACCAATAGGTGTACCTCCACCAGCCACAACAGATATCTCTTTCATCCAAGTTTCAAGATGATTTCTTACATTCTTTGAGTACAGCCCAAAAGAGACGTAATTGTTCATATACTCAAAGTCAATCAACAATAAAACGCTATGGTTTTATTAGGTTGTAGAATTCAGGTTATATAGTATGCAAGTATTTTGAATATATCTAGAGAAACCCTTTTAGGGTCTTAACCTGGCACTGACCATTTCTGCAATGTCCAGGAGTCTCATCACAGGATCAGCTTGAGTGTTTCTGGAGGGACACAACAGCATGCTTGCATATGCTTTTCTAACAGGTCTTAGAAACTTCTATCATTCTTCTGCATTTGACATGAACTTGATCTCACAGGCAAAAGAAAACAATGTTTTAATTCATGCTTGCATGCTTTCCGTTCAAACTGAAGGTTAATCAAACCCTGAGGATGCCCCCCAATAGGGAGAATAAACATAATTACCCTGTGTTTGTCTTTCAGCATTTTTGAGCACCTTTTTCCCTGCAAATCATGACTTCTAGCAACTGTATATTTTTGATCTTAATTACTGACCTTGGAAAAAAAAGTCCTGTTATTTGGGCTAGTGACAGATAGCTTGGGAACTTAAAAGACTAGTTGACAGTCCTAAGGACCTTGGCTATTGTTCCTGAAGATACACTATCACAGTTGGTTTTTCATTTCTGCCTACAGCCTCTTTTAATACTGTAAATTCAGAATACTACCATACAAATGAACCAAGATATGTATTATTTTTCATAAACATAGCACAACTATTATCCTTATTCTGTGCCTTTATACATAGATAGATGTCCAGTGTATAAGTACAAGCAACATACCACTAGTCAAATAAATGCACTTTTGAAAAAAAATATTGGCCTTCTTCTAGATGTACAGCTAGCTGCATCTGTTGCAAAAGAAGTTGACTTACATATGCACTCGAAAATACATGTATTTTCCTTGTGTGATAGGAAAATACATGTATTTATTTCCCTATTTATTTCATTTCAGATTCACTATAGAAACTTGTCATGCAAGTGAATAACTTAGAATCCTCAGGGAGATTTTAAGATTCTCTAGCTGTGAAGATTATTCAAACTGTTTATGGAAATGTGGAAAAGAATTTTTTGCCACTCAAATCTACAAAATAATTTTCCTTAAAAATATGAACCAGACTTTGTTTATTTACAGATACAATGTGAAATCTCTATAAGAAGCCTTAAATTTTTTGAATTATGTCCTATAAGCAAATTTGCACTGAAATGTCTTCCAAATATCTATTTCAGCTGACACTTTCAGAATTTCTTAAGAGTGGCTATGATTTTGGTCAGAGCTCATTTTATTGTTCATGCAGGGAAAACAGAATTCACAAATCTAGACAGCACAGATTATCCCATATGCAAGGAATTCACCTCAAGAATGGGAAACCTGGCTGTGAGCACAGTGTGATCCAATTATTCCCCAATCCACTATTTTGTAATTTTGAATTCCAGTTACCTTCAGTAATAAATACTAGTTTTATTTTAGAAGCAGGACTTTGAACTGTAAGAATACAAAACAGAGTTCACTCCGTGTAAAGTTTATTTTAAAAAAAGTATTCACATGAAAGTATTTTCAAAATACTAAACTAAATGAATCAGATTCAAGTAGTGGTGCCAAAACAGGTTGAAAAATCCTTCAATCATCTTGTATCTTTTCCAGCAATTTTCAAGTCATACTTGAATATCTTGCCTTTCAGCAAAATGTGTATACCATGCATTTCTTTCTGTGAACAACACAATTAGTGACTGCATCTTAATGAGATATATTCAGTAAATCTCATTTATGATAGGCATTTCCAGAGAAAACTAATTTCCACAACATTTGATGCTGCCATGTGAGAGACAAGGCATCCCAATATTTTCTAAGGAAACAAATTTTTTTTGTCTTCTGTCAGTTGTTTTAGAAATGGTTGTATGAGTCTGTATCACATTATTTTTGTGGTTGGTTACATTGTTTTGTTTTTAAAGAAATGTGTCTTGAGTTTTTGGCCCTTCCACATAAGGCTCCTCATTTGTATTCAACTTAATAAAGCTCAGAAGCAGTGCTAGTGTTCTGGGATATAATGTTTGAAGGATATTTGCTCAGATTCATGCTATAGAATGAATTCTAGAAAAAAAAAAGTTGTTTCTTTGAGGCTGCTGACTTAACAGGTCTAGAAAAAAAAAAGTTAAGCACTGTGGTGACAGAAAAGATATCCCCAGATTGAAAGAATTAGAATTTTGTTCTGTATTTGGAGCTAAATCAAATAAAAGTGAAGATAAACACAAGCAGGTTAAGACGTTTACTTATTCTGTGTTAATAAATAAACTTCTCCAGGATTAAGTCTCTTCTGTCTCGATTATATCTGCTTACTAATAAATTCTCTGTGAAGCCAAATGGAACACAAATAAAGTCTTGTTTATACAGTTTTTAAAAGGCAAAAGGTAGCATAGTCTGTGTAACTTTCTGGCTTTATTTTTAAAACAATGACTTTCTAACAACAAAGAGAACACATAGCTAATATCCCAAAATGTTTTGCATTTAGTTGTTTTTTTCATTTAATTTCTTTATTTACTGTGTTTGGAAGAAGGGATTTGGCCTCAACTGTAAAAACACTACCTTAGATATACAACCCCATAAGAAGCTGGAATAGTGATGGGAATGTACTGTTATTTCATGGCACTTTATGATCATTTTCATTTAAAATTTGTATAGAAAGCAGCATACTTCAGGTTGCCTGCATCTTCAGAACCAATTACAAAGTTTGGCTGAGTTTTCAGTGTCTGTGAGGATGGAACTCATTTGTCTCATGGTTCCCTGCTAACTTTAGCATATTTACGTAAGGATATAAAACTCCATCTGTGCAGTGTTACGGTTTATACTGCTTTGTATTTCTCATTTTTCTCTGCATTTATAAGTGAACATTAAATTCTAAGGTCTGATCCTATGAAATCCACTCATGTCAATGTGGTGACTGCACTGATTTGATTCACTAAGCCAGGATGCTTACTGAAACGTACTATTGCTTTAGAATATGCCTATTGCCTCACTTTGGGATCACCTGAAAGAATGGCTGCCAGAGAAAAAGAAGCAATTTTCCAGTTTTCTTCTTGCAAATGAGTGTCTTTTTTTGTAGGTAACCAGAAAATATAAAATAACATCAATTTTTTCTTCTAATTTACAAGCCAATCTTGTTCAGTTTGGGAAACATTCCTTTAATACCTACCATTTAAGACAAAGCAAATCTGTTTGCTGTGCTCCCTTCACACTGTTACATTTTTATTGATTGCATAGTGACAATTAAATTATTGTGCTTTGAGCCACAGTAGTCACATCTATTTCCCCCTCTCCTCTTTCCTCTGCTCCTTCCTTGCTTCCCCTCTCTCACCCCAACCCCTATTTTTCCCCCCTCCTTTTTCAATACTCTTTGATTACTGCCAGATATAGGCATTAGGCTGTTCTAAACCCCTGAATTTCCTGGCCTGATTGAATGCTTGGCTGTTCCCTGAAGAAAGACATTTGAATACACTGCAGTATTTTTCTGAACTTCAAAAATGCCAGTAAACCTTGATCATTTCACCTGTCCAGGAGTAGAGTTAGAGGGCACAAAATGTCTTTAATTTATACAGGAGTTATCCTCACAGCCCATAAACAATACCTTAATCAACATGTGAGGGTGTGTGTAGGCACATGTAACTGCTCAAGGGCATGATGCAAATCTTGCTGAAGTCAATGGGAGCCTTTCAGCTGAATTCCGTGGACTTTGATGTATCAGATTTACTGACTAAATAGCTGCAGTGGAAAAGTCATCCCTAATGTCTGCAGGTACTCTATTATTTAATGGGGAGCTATACAGTGGCAATGAATTCAACTACTGCCAAGTGAGTATGTGAATATATAAAGCAAAAGATTCTATTATTTGAGACATGCACTTTTGAGTGTGATTTTAAGAAGTAAAACGTGCAGAGTAAGTTAAGGAAAAGCTTAAGAAAAGCCTTAAATTTTCTATTCTCCTTCCCTCTACTGCTTTCTGTCCATACAGTTTTCCCCAGCTCCTGAGCAGGGGCAGGGTGACTGTCCCTGTGCTCTGAGACTCAGATCCCACATGCTGACTTTGATGGACAAACGTGGCATTTCACTTTTCAGGGCTATCAGTCCAGACACCCTTCCAGTGATTATAGGTTCGCAGATTAAGATACCTTTTTTTTCTGTAGTCATAAGAAAATGCACAGATTGTTCTTGAAAGTCAGAGATATTTTCAAATTCGTAGTGCTGCAGCTGCTAAACCACTTTTAAGTCATGAGTTCAAATTCCAATGTTTCCAAGCCAACTCAAACATGTTATTGGAATAAACCTTTGACCTACTACCACCTTTCAGGGATTGCTAAAAAAGTTGGAGTACCATCATTTTATGGTACATTTTAACATTGGAACATTTTATGTTCCAAACTCTCTAAAGAAAGACCAAAAAGATAATACTATGGTTTAGGGTTGTTTTTGGGTTTTTTTCCCTCTGAATAAATACGAAGAAATGAAAATGTACCATGTAAAATAATCCTCAAGCCATTCAAATAATCCATTAAATTCTTACAGAGGTCCCTAGAGGATGGATATAAATTAATCATCAAAATGTCCCAAAAACTATCAAATATTCCTTTGTTTATTGCCAAGTAAAATATTTCAAATAAATATGCTGCTTCCATTTTGACTTTGAACAGGAAAAAAAAAAAAAAAGACATTTTGTTGCACTTCCTGTAAGATGTCACAGTTGTCACTGTTAACTTCTACCACTTCAGAAGGAAATAAACTCTTGGAATAAATAAATCTCCACATACTGTGACTTCTAGATATTCAATGAACAAAGTACAGTAGTTTTTCGAAAAACAGCCCTGTCCTTTTTCAAATACATCTTTTCATTCTCCTTGCGCAATAATGGCAAAGACTGGTAACCCTATTTTCTGCTATGAGACAAGATCATTGCTGCAAAAAAAATGTTAAAATGCACTTGTTGTAACTACATATAAAAGATTTGTCACTGAGCCTGAATGGACCATAAGAACCCTACCATCATGACCTGAAGTTCATTTTGCTCTTATGGAAATGAAGGATAATTATACCTAAAGAGAAATCTGTCCTGGGAGCTTAATTTCTGTTAAAATTTGACAGTGGCAGCAACTCATAACTACCTTGGGTTAAGTGCTTTGCGATCCTAAAGAGAACTTCAAATTTTCAGATCTGCAGAATTATGCTGTTATCATATCAGTCACACAATCCAGTATAAATGCCTGCAAATAAACACCAAAGCCAATTAGGGAATGGAGGAAAGAGCAGAGCACTGTGCCTTTTCCTTCAGTGAGAAATAAAGTGTGTGATTATTCTCCTTCTAGCCATGCTTTAGAGGCAGTGGAGGACATTTGGATCCTGCTGGGAAAGAATATAACATGACAGCTACTATTTTTAGCTCTGTTTGAGAATATTAATTTAAATCTAAACTTGCAGTAGGATCCCTAGGCTTTTACAGACTAAGACCAGTATAAGATGCAACATCAAACTATAGATACTAGACATGGAAAAATATGAAAGAAGGGAAAGTGACAATGTATAATTATTATTCCCAGGAGGAAAAGAAGAAAACACACTACATAAATCTGTAGTTCTGCAATGAAGGCTAAGAACACAGCTGAAGAAACAAAAATCAATTTTTGTTATTGATTACCTGCATATATCTCTTGATTGATAGAAATCAAAACAGAGTGGTGTTATCTAGAAATCCCAAGTTATTTCTGGTTCTAGCACCACTGGTTTGACATGTGAACCTCATTAAACAATCAAGTTAAAAAACCCCAAGCTAAAACAAGTCTAAATCCAGAAAATCATTTGGATACTGAGAAAATAGATACCTGACCCCGAACTAGAATAAAATCAAATCCTTCCAGACAGGCACATCAGTAATACGCAGTGGAAGAAACATCCATCAGATGAGGAAAAAAACAAAACCAGGATGCCTTAGGATGTAGCTGAGAGCAGCTGACGGAGAGGAGCTGCTGAACAAAGGTCCTGCATACCTGGTATTGCCTCTTTTTAGCTCTCAAAAATACCCACTAAAATATCTTTGAGGATAGCCATCATTGTTTAAATTGGTCAGTCTTTAGAAAGACTGCAAAATGAATTTGACCAGAAAGATAGAAGAAAAAAATGTGTTCTAATGGATGGCATTTATCTAGGAAGACTGCTTTTCCTGGACCTGGATTTCCATTTCTGAGAACATAATTTTATATACCAAAATATCAATTATCTCATGTCTTGCAATTTCTTAGCTGGTATTTCATTCAGCACTTACATTTTGTAGAACCTTTGCACCATGTGTTTTTTAATGCCGAGAGCCTCCTTTCTGCCTCTGGCAATTAACACTGACATTCACCAGGGACAGGCTTGGGACTGGAAGGCTTGTTTCCAAATGAGGATACAGGAAAACTATTAGTTGCAGACTTTTAAAATCCACCGTAACTTCCGCTGATAGCAGGCTGAGCTCAAGGGGACCTAGAAAAATTTTCAACCTTAACCATTTTCTTCCACAAAATGTGAACATCAAATTTCTCTATTTTTCCATCAGCAACTCATCATATAACAGTGGAACTTAGCATTTTAAACTAACTGTTCTTATTCACATTGTAAGACTTTGTTGTCATTTTTCATTAAAGCCAACAGGAGTTTCATATATATTTATACATATATATATATATGTAAAAATTAAATTCAAGCACAATATCTAGTATTGTAAATACACACCAGAAACCTTACTTTAAGAGTATTTTTCTCAAAATCAGCTGACTTTCTTAAGGTATTTAATTTTGAGCTTTTCCAGGGACACTTAGACTCCAGTCACATGAAATCTGAAGTAAATTTGGGGTTGCAGATGGATTGATCCACTGAGAAATATTGTTCAACAAAATCATCGTATATGAATTCCTACATTCTGAACTTCATTGGCATTTTCAGCTGGAGACATTTAAGATTACTACTATTTTTATTGAAGTATCAAAGTGAGATGTTTATAAAGCATGAACATGACTGGTTTTGATATTGTCTCTTCAGTTTTGGTGTTGCTTTGCAAAACTTCTCTGTTATCTGAATTTACTGTGCTGTCCAGAAATTTCCTAGTGCAAAATAATCACAACAAATGATAGGTATCCTGCTTACAAAGATTTTTTTTTAAGACAAAATAAAGGTGAAAGGGATAATGTTTAGTTCTACAGATTATATCAGACTATTTTATGCTAGTGGGTTTGCTACATAATAATACATAGGATAGGGAATAAAACCATGAGTCAGATCTGGTTTACCTCACCACACAGTTTCCTGTTCCTGAAATACAAATCCCTTATTTTTCTTTAAAATTTAAGTGTACTGCATATTCTCCTGTTTCTGCAAGGGAACAAAGAAAAACATATTTTATGCTTTGTGCTAATCTCATTTCTATTAACTGATGATGATGGATGTTATCACTAAATTCAGACATCAGGTTATCTGACTTGATAAGTATGTAAGTACAAAAATATTTACCCATACAGAAGAATCAAATATTTCAAAATGCATAAAGACAAATATAATAAAAAAATTAACAGTATTATATAGCAAACACATGCTATTTTTATTCCATGTATACCTTTCTGCTATTTCAGAAGTCATATTCTTGAAAAAGACACTGAAATATATAATAAAGTAGACGAACTTTCTGAATTAATGTATTACAATATATATAATGGGAACTAGGTGAAAGCAGGCATAATAATTGGGACCACTGATACACTAGTTTTTAGTGACTATTATTTATATTATCCAGGAGTGGGCCTGATTATGCTAATCAGTATTCACATAAATAATAAGAGACAGTCCTCATCCTGAGAAATACACACACAATACATAGGTTAGAAGGAAAAACAGGTAACAGAGGTAGGAAATTTTTTTCCTAAGGGGATTGAAAACAGGAAAGGGAAAAATTCCAAGGTTAACAGGCAGCAGCCTGTCCACAGTATATCATATCCTGCCCTTAAAGCAATAATTTCTCTGTTAATAATTTGGGTTTTCTTCATATGCTTTTTAGCATGTCTGCCAGTGCAGATAGCATTCATGGGCAGAAGCAAGAATGGAGCCAGGAGTTATGCACATGACAAGCTGACTAAAGAATAGAAATTTTGATTAACTCAAAATTTTAAGGGTTATACAGAGATACAAAACCTATGCAAAATATTCAAAAAGTACACTGAAATTACCAGAAAACACTCAGAAAGAATGCTTAAGAAAATTATGCATAATTAAAGGATGAGATAAAATACAAGGTTCAGAACTGGCTACCCTCCTGATTTTCTAATAGATTGTGGTGTTTCTCTGAGAGTATAAATATTTGTTATGAGTAAAACAAGTGCTGTAGGACAGAACAAAAGTGATTTTTCCTGTAAGACTTTGGTACTTGTTCTAAATCAGGCAGAGCCAAATCTGGAACATAATTGTCCCATGGAAGCAGCATATGGTTTACCAGATATTCTGTGTTTCTATGGTATTTTAACTATAACTTCCTTTCTTCACCCGAACAAAACATCATCATAATGAAGTATGATTATGAAATCAGAATAATCTCAATTTTTCTGTTCAAAACCCTCTGGTTTTAAGTCAGCCACTCTCAGTACATCTCTATGGATGTGTATGTTCAGTTATTTGCAGGTTTGTTTAGATCTCCCCAACATTAACCCACTGATGATTTCACTGGCACAAGACTTTTTTCATTTATCACTTCTTCTGAGGGTGTTCTTGTATTAAAGACAAAATACAGTTTTCTGAGGGCTTTATGCTACGAGTCTCCCTTACCCCAGCTTATGCAAGTTTGTTTTAAAGTGAGATTGGAAAAAATCTAGTGTGTAATCAGAAGGATGCTGCTTATGATAACAGAGTGCAGAAAAATGAACAGCTTCTCAAAGTAGTGGCAGAGACAGAGTAGATCCCACTTCAAACAAAGGTGAAAAGTTCAAGCATTTCCTGAAACGATGCAAAGAAAATGTGCTTCAAATGAATGAGAATTTTTGTATCCATTTGCACATTGGTTGGGTAACAACACCATTGTTGACGTGAAAGAAAGGTCAGATCTCTCCCTCCTCACACTGGGGGTCATGAGAACGACTTTGTAAGTGCCAGTCACTGCTTGTTCACAAGGCTCATTTCTCTGAGAGCTCTGCTTATACAGGTTCAGAGCAACTTGCTGTTACCTACAGAATTTTACATGCTCAGTGGGCTTTATGGATGGTTATAAAGAGAAAAACTTTAGGTACAAAATACTCTGGAAAATATTTTCCGTTCAAAAGACAATTTTATGTTTTGTTTTTCTTTTTTTTTGCCCTGACTTTAATCATCTCCTTATCAAGAATTTTAGTTGTGAATTTTAGGGGAAGAATAAAACAAAGAACTATGAAACCTTTATTTACAAAAATTGCAATTATTAGCAAGATATAGGCAATAAAAGATAGTTTTACTTAGATTCTCTTCTTCAATAAAGCATAGGAAATAGTTGCTTTTTTTTTTGTTTTAACATTCTTGTTGCCAACATAAAAGAGTGAAATTGGTGAAATATTTTAACATAAAACAACTGAGAAGATCAACAAGATCAGGAATAGGAGCCCTTTAGGTTATTCAGGACACTGTTTATTCTTACCTTGGGAATAGTATAATAACCCTGTACCTTTGCACTGCAGCTTCTTATCCAGAAAGGGAGTAAAAATGGAATCAAACACTGCATGAACTGACTTACATCACTAAAAATATTCAAAGAAAATGAAAACCTGGCAGGTTGAAATACCTTTATTAGCCACAGTCACACAATGCCTTCATTTTTAAATCATTTTCAGTATCACAAACCTCCAAATACTCTGACTTTTGTTGAGTTTGGATGACTGTACAGTTACTTGGGAACATACCTAAGCTTATCTGGCGAATCAGAAACTCCCACATTTGCAAATGGAAATATCAAATTAGAAGGACAGCCACACAGGACACTGCTCACATGAGAACCAGGAAATGCATGAACTTAAAACGAAGGCACAAAGGCGAAACAATCCAACTCTCTTTGCTTTGGTTTTGTTTGTTTGTTTATTTGTTTCTGTTGTTTGGGGTTTTTTTAACGGGATTGGTGTGAGTGTAGGACAAGCATTCTCATTTGGTCTTCTTTTAATCCAAGTAATTTACCTACCTTATGAAATGATTTTACTAAAATCTTAGGGCTTCTATTAAAAATGTAAAGAGAAGTTAAGAAAATATTTTTTTTCAAATGATTTCATTATAGATTTATAACTTCATCGTTCATCATACTTTCCTAGATTTTTATAATGATTTTAATGGCTATCAGTTTAACTTCTGCCTAATACAAGTCTTCTTTGTATCTGTGTTTGTTTTGTCACTTTCTTACTGCATTTACAGTTCAAAAGGAAACGAAATGTAATATTACACTCCAAGTGAAATACAGTGAAAATCAGAGCTGCTGTTGCCATTTTCTATAACTGCATACCTGGTATCATATAAAAAATGGCAACAATTTGATCTGAATTGCTTCCCATTTCTTTGCAAAACAAGTATTTTGTAAAGATAGACATATTTGTAATATCCACAGAAACTTTCTGAGCATGGATATTGTAATGATTAGGAATATCCTTTATTCTTCCTTTACTTTTTCTAGTAAATAGGTTTTGAGAGCTCTGTAGTACTCAAATACCATAAACAGGCAGTTAATGCAGGCACACATCTGAACAACTGAGACTCTGTAGCATTGATAAAGGCAGTGTATATCCACAAAAGCTATGCCTGTACACACACATTACAAAAAAAAAAAAAAAAAAAAGAAAAAAAAATCTCTTATTACTGGGAAAAATATACCTAGAGGCAATTCTTTTTTTTTTTTTTTTTTTTTGTAATGAACTCTTAGCTCATATTTTCACCATTAAATGTCTGTTTTAATTGATATAATCACTGAAATTTGAAGAGCGCCTAAATAGTCAAGAAACTTCCTGGTATCTCAAACATCAGACTTAAATAGTTTTCATTCTTCACCAGTAAATTCTGTCATCTTCTGCTTATATAATCTTAAAGTCCTAGTGTTTTGACCTGATATGTGGATGTATGCACCACCTTTTTTTTATTTTGTAAGATCACATCTTAGGAACATTTAGAAAAAGTTGATTATTAACTAATGCCATCTGCAAAATCCCAAGAGCAATGCGTGAAATTCCACTTCACGACTCTCCTCCTCAACTCTCCCTGGACCTTCTGTCAAGACAATAAAACAAAGATAAGATGGCACAGAATGGGTTTTATCTAGCCACAGACTTTGCCAGTCTCAAGCTTGCCTAATAGGCAAAATGTTTTACTCTAAACCAAGTCTTTTGAGGTTATAACTATTTAGAAGACATTAGATGGTATCACAGTTGCTGAGAATAGCAGATAATTTTGGGATAAAATCCAGATTTAAATGAGTATCTATGCTACACATCTGTCACTGTTATGTTTCAAAGGCTCTATCCTGCAGTTTATTTCAGTGGTTGACAGAACTGAGACATACTCTAGGAGTTATCTTTTAAAATATTAATACTGGAGAAGACTGTGTGCTTTGCTCTACAGATATACAAGAGAGAGGGGAGGAATGTTTCTCTATTCTCCAGTCTATCTGAACAGTTGGCAGTAAGCAAAGAGTACATACCACTCATTTCTAGAGCATTTAGTGTTTATACTCTCTCAGTGGCTTGTAATGGGTCAGCATAATTAGATAAATCAATGTGCAATAAAGGACATTAAAAACCACAGCACTTGCCACCCCGGCACACAGGGTCCTTTGGGTAATTTAATTCCTGGGATTTTTCCAGATCAAAAGGTAGAGAATTCATTCTCTGAAAGAGCTTCCTTGTTAGCTCTCCTTTTTAGTAAATCCATACTTGTGATCCAAGAGTGTTCTTAAAACGGATTATCAGGAGACTTCAAAAGTGATCCACTCAGGTAAATGATGGTGGTACTTTTGCTGTCATTTTGAAGGGCATATGGAAATCTCTTGTGGGCATAAGAAAAGCTCAGCTTGTGAAATATGCAAGAGGGTTAAATATTTGGACTGTCTCTGTATGTCCCTCTACACGCAAAGTGAGCAGTTTTCTGCTTGGACCCATCAATACTTAAACTTTACCAGTTTCTTCAGCACTCTTTGAGCCTAGTCCCAGTGGACAGCTGAAGGGCAAGCCTGTAGAAAACTTCAACTGATGCAGCTTTAGAAAATGTATTTTTAAAAAGTGTTTCTGATTTGAGATTTCGTTTGTGGTGAGTGGAAAAAGAACCCCACCTGTACTAATGTCTATGCCCACAAAGGAAAATATAACTCTCCCAATGTCAGTTTATAGTCTATTTTTTTCCAAGAAAACTTTAGGGTCTTCCTCTCTACCAGGAGCTGTCTAATTATGTAAAGGAAAAGTGATTAACTGATTATGATGAATAAATTAATCTCTGAGGACTTGTATGTATTCAGACATTTCTAATTAGTATGGTTTTCATGAAGAAATTCAAGGCAGTCCTCTGTTCCTATTAGTAATGATTAACAGAACAATAAGTAATTTTTGGCAGCTCCCTGCAAAATTATTAGAATTAACATGGGATTAAGGATTTGCGAAAAATTTGTTCACTGATTAATGATGTGAGACTGACAGGTACCACAAACTGCCCTGGAAAACACCAATATCTAATGATTTCAGCAAGCAGCAATGGAGCAGGGTTTTCCTATCACCTGTGCCAGAAATGTTGATTCCCTTTTCAAGTTCCCTACTCCTCAGTTTTCCTAATGAGAATCACCAGTTATTGCATGCAAGAACAATATGATTCTGCTCCTGCATCTCAGGACATTTCATAATGCTTTTTCAAGTTCATTTCATAAACACATTACCTACCAAATATTTTTGCAGTTTCTTGCTCCTTTTTTTCTTTGAAATGTGCTTTATTAAATTTGCCAAAATTTTGCCTTCATTGATGCCTGATCTTTTTAAGCAGCCTTTAAAAATAAAATAATCAGTGCTTAACAACAGTAATTTGAATTTTGAATACTTGGTCATGGAGCCAGGTTTGAGCAGATTAGTTAAAGTGGCTGTGAAACAAACAGACATAATTCCAGGATGATCAAGAAAGCTATTTCTACCAGACAAGTACATGCCTCTGTACAGAGCACTCATTCATGGTGTTCTGAAAGTATTCACAGTATCAGTGAGAAACACGAATTTGGACCAAAACAGGCATAAAGAATAACTAACAACTTCCTTGGGGGAAAAAAAGAGAACCCATGATAGGAGACTGAGGACATGTCTATCCAGGAAAATGAAGTGCAGTTTTTGTCTACCTGTATCTAGGCTGATATTTTTACACATCATAATGCAGTTCCCTCTACTTCTCTAAAGTAGGTAGCCAGCCTCTGAAAGGGCTTTATTAACCCACAGAAAGAGCACTGTGTGGGTACACTGGTTCCAGCTCAGGGGCAGCTGCAAACTGTGTCTAGTCAGAGCACCCTGCCTGCACTACCCTGTAAACAATGCAGTGACCTGGGGCACATCCCTGGCTTTGGAAAAGGAATGGGAAATCAAAGGTGCTAGTGCTCTGAGTGAGTATACTGAAAGGTCGAGGGTAGAAAGGAGCAATTTCTGCTAAATGACATCAGCAACATAGAAACTGGGAGGCCTGTGACCCTCACACTTTGGTTCTGTTTTCTACTTGGAGTAGTACAGGACAAATATCTGCCTTTCAGAGGGAACGTAATCAATTTAAAAATGGGATTCAGTCACATTAACACCTGAAATGACAGGCTGTGTAGGACAATCTGGGACTTCTCTTTTAAGTCCTTTACTGCCCACTGTGTTAGAAGAAGTGTTAACAGAATCTATTAACCACTTTGTTAGTAGAACCCAACTATATAGAGAAATGTACCTTACTAAACCCTCAAAATAGGCCAAAATCTACAGCATACAGGTTACTACCTTTTGCTATCAGCTGTAGTCCCATGTTTTGAGTAATATGAACATGTTGAGTGGATATATCTGTCTCCAAACAGGAAAAAGCGTTAGTTTATAAGGAAAGGTTTTCACTTTTTTCCATCTATTGTCATGGCATTAAGTGGACAATTCATGGCAAGGACCATGGCAAGGACCAAAATTACAAAATGTTGCAGCCAATCTGAAACTTTTCTGAGGGTCAAAAACTGTTAATTAAGGAGAGAGTTAAAAGCAAAATGCTAATTGAGTATTGCCACACTCAATTGCCACAAGTGTTAGTTGACTCTGCTTTAGAGAATCCTTCATCAATACTTGAGTGACACCCAGAATTACAGCAAAATTCATCATTATGCTC
Source organism: Cettia cetti (assembly GCA_013401135.1). Taxonomy (NCBI): domain Eukaryota; kingdom Metazoa; phylum Chordata; class Aves; order Passeriformes; family Sylviidae; genus Cettia; species Cettia cetti. Next base: position 42,122 of record VZUI01044858.1, read on the forward strand.
AATATCTGATCTGAGTTCTCATTGTCAGTCTCTTTCTGTCTCATTTTGCCTTGATGAAAAATAAGGAAATTATGTCTGTATATTTATTTATTTTAATGAACAGTGGGGAGACAGTTGTGAATACCTGGCTTTCTTTATACTTATCTTTTTTCTCACTTCCCACCTACACATACAAAAGCTTTTTTCAGGAGGCTGAATGCAATGCATTGGAAAACATTCTTGTCAAAGAAAAAACCATGCAGAAATGCTAGCAAGTGAAAAAGTGCACCTACTGAAAGTTACATCTCCTTCCCCCCTGCTCTCAGAATCAGCAGGACTGCAGTTAATGCCTCTGTTTTCTCAATAATAGCCATTTTCACTGTGTTCAACAATGATGTCACAAAGCAGGAATTATGACTTCAAGTAAAGAAATAAACTATGGGAGTATCTGTACTCTTCAAAATCAAAGACCTTTTTTTCATGCAAATGTCTTTACTTATGGAGAAGAAAACATCTGATGCAAATGGATTTGTTTCTAAAGAGATTATTTTTCAAAGATTTCTGTGAGGAAAGAACTACTTTACAAAGTGTACTGGACTATTACAACCAAGCAGTAGTGGATGGCATTATTTCAATATCTGTTGATGTAAATCCATAGTCCGGCCAGAAATTTGACTTGTGCAAATGATTGCTGCTAAATAAGTGGTCAACGCACAGAGCCTCTCTATTTGGCTGTGAAATGTTTTTGTTCAGAGCCTTTCATTTCTACAATTTATTATTTTCCAGGATAAACTATTCTTTCTGTTGAAATTGCTCATACATATTCTTACACTGAAGGCAATTGTGTGTGCTTGCATGGGTATGTATATGTAAATGTTGGCAAAATGTGTATTTCACTCATTTATAAATTTATTGAAGCAGGATGAAGCAGTGCTCTCATTTGCTGTCATTCTGCAGACATTTAATTTGCACTCAAATGCCTCAAAAAATGTCTTCACTTGAAATCTGCAAAGCTGGAATGAATTCAGCTTGGAAACAATGTACTAAAAGAAAAATAAAGATCTGAGCATTTAAGCACACAATGACAAAACATCATTAGTGAGGAAATTGTAGTATTTCCTCAAATAATGTTTCCTGTAAGTACATATTTATAAATAGCTTGCTTTTAAATTTTGCTATATGAGAATGTTGCTACTATTTAATTAAGTCTAGAAACATATTTACTGCAAACTACACAACACATTTTCACTGAGGAGATTCCTTTGCCTTTCTCTGCCTAGCTGCAATAGCTATAAAGCACCTTTCCTTTATTTAAGTAAAGCATGGGTGTAAGCAGAATGCAGCACACCAGTGCTCAAGCTAAAGCACTGGTTGATCTCTCTTCTTCCTCACTGATTATTTTAACAAACTGAAACCAAAATCCTGTCAAACAAACAATTTTCACTCTTTCCCAGCCTCCACATTGCATTTTGACAAGAACAGGGGCTCAAAAAACAACATCCCCTTTCAGCCATTGACTCCATTGATTTCTGTAAACATTGGATAAGACATTAAGAATGAAGAAAGATGCAAATAGACACAGAGGTGATGTCTATAGTAGCACTGGCAGTACAAAATGAGACAGCCTGCTCCCTTGTGATGCCCTCAGAAAGCTCACTGAGTGAGCAGTGTGGGAATGCTCAGGTCTTTAGGATTCTGCAGTTGTTTTAACATTCGTATATACACAAGGCCAAAAAATGGACAGAGCTTTCTGACAAACAGTGCAACTTAAAACCTGCCCTTTCTGTCCTAAGCTAGGTTTTGTTCCTGGATTCATTCTTTGACTAAATTAGACAAAATAGATATGAATTATTTCAGTTTTTTCAAACTGAGAATTTAGCTGAAATCTGAAGTCCATACCATACATGAAAAGATCCAAATTTTGACTCTGATTAAATTGTATGTAGACTGCAGAGATAAATGTATGCAAGTGAGAAATGTTAAACTGCATCACCAAAGGATCAACTTCCCATCATTGATTCAGGATTTATTACTATTTGATTTTACAATAATAGAAAGCATATTTTAAGAATTATAATTGAAGTATATTTTCTTTCACTTCGAGAAAACAGCTAAAGTACTTAAAATGATTAATATTTTCAGGAATAAATTGTTTATTGATGAAAAATAAAAACGGGGACCTGTTAATGTGATGTTGAAACCCGTAATGTTGCATTCTTTCACAGGGAACCACCATTCCCAGTCTATAAACTAGCCTGCAAAAATAGTGTTCTACACTTTATATCAGACTGAAGAATGTTTGTCAGCATCACTGAGGACAAGAGCAAGCAGAGTGCCAACATTCTACTTCTTATCAAGTTTTGAAAACCGACATTTTAATGGGTATGGCACTCAGCAGACCTCAAGACTTTCTTTTCATAGCTTTGAATTGCCACCCTATAATTCAGTACTATTAGCCTCCACCTCTTTCATTTTTATCATCCACAGGTGAATACATTTGTTGAAAACATGATTTCTAGATGCTTTGTGCAAGTTAAAACTGTCAAAAATACAAAAGAAGAGAGAAATATATGACAGTTATGCAAGTGAAAGGACATTTATAAAAGTGATTTATACTTCCACTAAATAAAAAAGAAGTCTTACCTAAAGGCTATATCTTGCAGTCCTTAGGAAAAGAAATGTATTAAAAATTTTGTCAAACTCCTGAAGCTCTGATTCAGGAAACTGATAAAGCATATGCTTAAATTTAAACAAAATAATAGTCTTAATTTTCCCTGGGAGAATATTAAATGGCACATATCATTAAATCCTGTATTAAAAGAAAAAAAAAGTATTTTCTTCATTGTTGGTGGAGCTTTTTTTGCATTCTTATTTTTAGGAAAAGTAGATAACATGAAAATCAGTGTTAGCAGCAATAAATAGCAGCAGATCAATGGAAGGCTGACAGCATCAGAGTGTCAGACCCCCTAAAAGCTCTGTCTTCTGTAGTCTATTCATGGATTGTTATGGGATGGTTTCTACCAAAGATATGGTTTGCTGATCATTAAAATAATAGGAGAACCCTTAAGCCAGTAGCTTATATAGCAGCTATCCTCAGACCTTCAATTTGTCTCAGGCAATCAGGCACAACTGAGATACACTGAAGAGACTTAAACTTCTTTGTCATGTCAAACATTTTGTGAAATTTAAACATTTTCCCATTGGACCTCTCAATATCAGTACTGATACTTCTGAATTATCTGTTCACAGACACTAGAAAATGTACCTCCTGCCTTGACTTCAATCAAAATATGAGAAAAAAAGCATCAAATGGTGAGGAAAAAAATATGGTAGGTAATCCATATTTGAGAGGAAAGGCTTCCCAAGCAGCTGTTTGTTTGGTTGAATTTCTGGTTTTTAAGCTTACAGACCTGTTTTATACACAGAAGTACCCATACATATTAAGCACCCGTTCTCCTTTTGTTTAATAAAGTTAAGTTTGCATCATGATCCAAGCACTGAAAATGGTTTCTATAGCTATGTTTTGCTAATTATTAGAGAATAACTTTAAAAAAGCATAATAAATGCTCGCAACAGGTAGCACATTATTGAAGTGTTTGCGACTTGATGCTCAACCAGTGAAGGCACAGAACAATGGGTTATTGATGGACACATGTGGGAACCACAGGAGTGCCATGAGAACACGTTGTTATCAGCACTGCATAATATAATGCTGAATGAATTAACTGTGGTGATTGCTTAAAATGTACCTTTTTGTGTAATAGCCCTAATTATCAGCAACCCTTTACAATGAGTGGGTAATCGTTTTTAATTCCTTCAGTATCTATTGTAATAACATTAATCATGATGAGCTCATTTGGTTTTAATGCAAATATAATATGTGATACCTCAGGAAGTCAGCTGAAATTCAGCAGTATATAAAGCCCACTTACTATACAAGGTTATCTCAAATTGCCTTCAAACACAATGCATGCTGGCTGGTGTACGCAGCCCAGGGTGCTGCTATCTTCATCTCATGTGGACACATATACCCAGAGAAGAACCAGTCAAGCCCAAGCTGACATGTGAAATGTTCTGAAACTCCTTTTTTCAGTGGCTAAACTGGGGCCCAAGCCCAAGCTGAAACATGAAGTTTTCTGGAGCTCCTTTTTCAGTGGCTAAATTGGGGCGCTGATGTGCTCAGGCAGGTGGTGTGGGGGAAACAGCAAGTCAGGGCAGCTGTGACTCCATAAACCAAGTCAGCCCTGTGTGTAAACACCCTGTGCATCTCTGCATCTGTTTCCACCTGTAATGCATCTAGACAAAACACTTCACTGGCAGCTGAACTAAGTCAGCAGCTTCTGGGTGAGCCTTTTCTAACTGCTAATACACTGGATATCCACAGATACACAGAATGTTCTGGATACCCAGTGCACATAACCATATATGCCAGCATATCCATGAAGAGATTGCATCTTCCTAAATGGAATTCTTGGGAGTTGGCTTGACACAGCTTTTATAAATTGTTTAGTTCTCCGGATTAATTGAAACTGCTAATGAATGACTAATTGTTTTACCTGTTATCTCTTGTAAGTGATGACTGGATTAGCAGGTATCTTTAAAGTATCAGAACATATGCCTCTCCATAGAATTAAAAATAAAACAGCAACAAAAAACAAAGCAGTGCCAAGTGTTACAGTACTTGCTTTCCCCATAGGACATATTTTTCTGTGGCACAATTGACTTCTGATTTTGTATTATCTAGGACTGGGGAAGTAGTCATTCATTGTTGACCTGAGCTAGTCATATTGTACACTGGGGAAGATTCAAATTTCCATTCGTACTCTTAAGGTATTACATACTCATATCTTATGGCTCTTGGAGACATAAAGTTCCCATCACAATTTATCTGTGCATAAGCATGCAAACAGGCACAAATATAGACCTTGTGTGATTATAGAAGGAGTTTGATATGATTATTTCTATGCATGGATTAAAAATAAGCTTGCATGAGCATTCAAGAAATTCTACTCAATTTTAGTCAGTCCTAAGAGAACAGAAATTTAAAGCTTCATTTATGAAAGTCATAAGTTAGACTCTGCAAAATTTTCTAAAGTCACAGTGCTGGCTCAGATTTTTCTGAACTGTGACAGTGTAAACCGCTGACACCTTTTTTTCTTTTAATTGTTTATTTTTCAAGCTGTTTCTGGTGAGTGGGCATCAAACCTGCAGTGCTGTGAAAATTTATTCTAAGAGAGGATGTGGCTCCTTATAGGTTTAGAAGCTCCATAAAAATCCATACAGCCATACTATTTACCCATTAATAAATGGCTTGTGTTAGCAGTAATGAATTTAAAGGTTTCTGCAAGTGCTTTTTCATCGTGAGACTCTTCTGCAAAGTTTCCGAGTACCTTGGCACAGAAATTCAGGAAGTAATTATCTGTCAAAGCTTCTTTATCTTTCCCATTTTATCTTTTAAGGAACTTAGGACTGCATTAACTTCATATTACACCTTGTAGAAAGTTGAAAATTTTATTGGCATTAGAAATAAAACTATCAAGGAGAAACTAGCTGTTTAAGGATTTTTCTTTTGCTTCTAGTTGTGCGAGTGCAAGAAAGTTCGTGCTCTTTTAGTGCCTTTTTAAGGAACCATGTTATGTCAAGGTATGCAGCACTGCCATAATGGAATTTCAAAGAGACAGTGGAGCACAAAGTGTTTGCTTAGATCTGCCAGATATTCAGGATTGACCTGGAGGGTACAAGATACAGGGCATGTGTCTGTTTTAGACTGCTACTCAGACCATTAAAAGTCCAAACTGGTTTGTGAATAACACATATATGATGGTCTCTCCATGTGAGAAACTGTGAAAAAATTTCAGGCAGGAGACTATCTGATTACAATAAAATATTCACCTGTAATTTTATAATCATCTTTAAAATGCAGTGCTGAAGTTGTCTTTTTGATACAAACCAGCCCTTAAGCTTCTCCTATAGTTAAGCATCGTTTTGCTGACAATATTATGAAACAAGAAGATGCTGTTAATTATGAGCATTTTTCCACATGACTTTGAAAATAATGCTATTGAAACACAGTATATTACTGTATCTTTCAAAATAAACTACACATTCAATTTATTTGGTAAGGTCTTTCTACCAAATTTTCAAAAATATTACAAAGTTGTCCTAAAATTAATATTCCCCCTAGAAACTATAAGGACATTTAGGTAAAACCATTACTGTTATCCCCATCCACACACCCCAGCACTGTAAAGCTGGTAAAAAATAAGCATTGTCAGAGAAGTATAGAAAGGAAATATAACCCATACAATCATTCTAGCCCCGATAAAGTAACTTTTTTATTATTATTACTATTATGGAAAAATCTACTGCTGTATCAGATTGCAAAATGCAAAATCTTGCTGAAAATATAGTCTGGGAATAGGAAATAAGATTAGAGGTGACATATTTTTATCAGCCATGAGGTCTTCTTCAGGCTGTAAGAGGGAAAAAAACCCCAGCTATTCAGTGTTAGCCATAATATCAGGCCTCTATTTTTTATAGAATTCAAAAATAATTGTCACCTTAGGGCTGCATACAGCAGGATGAATTATACGTGGGTAGCTATGAACTCTGGTTTTTTGGGCAACTTGCAGCTTGTATAGCTTGTTGCCTAACAGGAAGCTTATGGTCAAACAACTCACATTAGACATTCTTGCTTTTAAGCTCAGTAAGAGATATCTTTAAAAAAGATTTTTAAGAAATCTAGTGCAATTGCAACCCCTGGTAAATGAACTGTGCTAGCAGTCAATTATCTGAATTAGAACTCCTGCTTAACTTCATGCATGTTAAAAGCTAACCTTTTTCTTTTTTCAGTTTTTGTCACCAACTGTAATCAAATCAGGACTGCAGCTTTCAATTATGTTTGTCCAAGATTGGAGCTCTTGAGACTTTTGTGAAGACTTACTGCTGAGTGCAAAATGTAAGATAAGTTGCAAATGTTTAGACATGATGACAACTCTGAGGTCTGATTGATTACTAAAAAAGAGTAAATAGAAGGTGTTATTAAAGGGTTTTTTTGGACCGCAGCCCTAAGGACCTTTTAAGAATGTTTTGAGCCATTTCTTAGTGAAGAAATCACCAAATTAAAAATATTCTCTCAGTACTTGAAGCAGAGATGGAAAAGTCTATTTAAACAAGCCAGTTAATGTTTCATGTTTTTCTTATTCATGATTTATACTGAAATGGCCAAGTTTAGTTCCACCGTAACTGACAGCAGCATGAGTACCACAAAGTTCTTTACTCCAAATAAAAAAGATTTGCTGAGGTTAAGAGGGACCAAACACAGTTTTATCCTTTGATCATGCCTAGTTTCAAAAAGTTTCATTATTATTTCTCTTTATTTGGATGACATTTTGTTCATTTTTCATGCAGTCTAAACTGCTTTATAAAAAGCAATTGGTATCTTACTGAAATTACCATCAAATTTTAATTTACACTTAAATGACCAGGAACAAGTCCTCAGCTTCTGATCTTTTTCTCATTGAAATCAATGATAAAATTGTCAAGGACATAAAAAAAGCAGAATCTTCTATCAATAATTTGTGAGTTTTCCATCTTTAAAAGAGTAGCTTACAGAGCTATAAGAATTTAGGAGGATCAGATCATGATCCAAGAGACAAATATGATTTTGGTGCTACAGAAAATCTTTGTAAGGTGCAGTAAGGATGCATGGGTACCCTTAACCATCAAACCAGCAGATCAGGGTAATTTCATGTCTGGTGGGAAAAGCAGCACCAAGAAACCACTGGTAATTAATGTCAGGTAGGTATCTGATAAAATCACTCTACTAGAGGTCCATCAGTTTAGGAGTCTAAACCTAGGAATAATTATTCTTACATTTAGATCTGGTGCAGAAAAAAAAATCCCAAACGCAACAATCAAAACTGTTGAGAAAGTTAAACGTACCTTCATTGTAAACCCATCATGAACCACAGAAAATGTTATTAGCACCCATGGTTCCCACAATAGGTACTGACCTGCTCCTTCCTAAGCTAAAATAATCTGATTTGCACAGCTTCAGTTCAAACCATGTCTCTCCAGTCACAGGTAAATTATTATATTCTCATCACCTTACATCTGAGTCATTAAATATACATTTTCAAAAATTGTGCATCTGCTTGTGATTCCACTAGAATGGATCACCTGTTACTTTGCTAATGCTTTTTGAATGATTCCAGTGTTTCTGTTTCTGTTCTATCAGACAAAATCTGTTCTTTTTGATTTTCAGTTTCATCCTTATCTCCATGTCAGGCAGGCCTTGGGCAGATACCTACAATGGCCAGCAATGGGTTTTTTATGGTCTTTTCACCAGGAAATGCAGTTCTAGGCATGTAGCTGCAGTGTCTATTCACTGTGGCCCATCACTGTGTTAGTCCCCAAGGTACAAACCATGATTGCAATGACTGGCTGTTAGACTGGAATCTTCTTTCTCCTGTTGGCCTGTAACATAAACATTTCAGAAAACAAAACAAAGAAAAAGACGATAGTTCTGTCATGCTTCTGCTAATGGTTAGATTAGCTGGATGTCTGCAAAACAAAGGTACAATTTCCATATTATATAAATGACAAATTATGGCAATTTATAAGGATAGCCAATGCTTTTTTAAAACTCTGATCATATGCAGAATAAAGAGAAGGGTGGGGTTTGGGAGTCAAAAAGTTGTTTATAAGAGAGGGAAAAGAAGGAACACTTGTTAGCTGAAATTATTCTATACATCTCAAAACAAGATTATTATTTTTTCTTTCAATTCTTCAAAGTATTTTCAGTGGTATCTACTTTTAAACAGAAATTACAGCACAAAACAAGATTAAAAAGCTCTCCTTATAAATGGAAAACAGATCCCTTTTGTTATCTTTTACCCTCATGAATATTTTATTTGACGGAAATAAACTATTTAATTCAACACAGAAATTCTGTTTTCTAGTCAATATCATATTTAGTGAAAAAAAGTCACCTGGCTAAAAAATGTTTGACTACAATTCAGTTGCTGTCTTGCAGGAAACAGAGCCCATAACGATGATAAAAATTAGATTTCCTTTCCCCCTTTTGTCTGCTATCAACCCCTTGTCTCTTATAAATAAAATCTATTTTTTATTCTTCCATTACCTCACATTATAGTGGAGTCTGAGGTCAGTACTGAGACTCCTAAATGTTATTGTAATATAAACCATAAGAAGTAACACAAGATTATTTTTTCTAGTTTTAAAGTTAGAAGAAATGCATTTTGTAACTGTAGATATGATTTGCATGGTCATGAAGAGAGAAGTTATTAAAGAACACCCGTTTTACAAAGTTTTATAATGGCCTATGTCTAAACTGATACAAAAGGGCCAATCTCTTTCTCTCTGCACTGCTTTGCTATAGGAGTAGAACAGAAATTATCTTCCAAACTATGATTTGGACAACAGACCCTAGGAAACAGTTGGCAATTTATAAATCAACAGAATGTTGTTGAATATCTAAATTTTACCACTTCAATAATATTTTCCTAAATGTACATTTATATTTACATAGGGTTGGTGGTGGTTTTGTTTTCTTTGGTTTTTTGTCTCTTTGGGATTTTTGGTTTGTTTAAATATGATCTTTAAAGTTAACAGTGTAGTCTCAGTTTATGAAACTCAGAGAAATATTAATGGGCAGATCTTCACTCATTGTTCTGGTCTTTGCACGTAGCAAAGGAAATTTAAACTGCCTGAAGAGGACACCTGAAGCTCTTCCATAGCATGGGTTAACCTTAAGTGCAATGGCTGGAACAAACACCTTGAAGTAAAAACCATGCTGGTGTCACAAAAGAGATCTCAATATTTATCAAACATTTATCCAAGAACAGGCAAATTAGAAACAAAATTTCTGAAAATGTTTTGCTAGTATTTTTAAGTACTGTTTTGAAATATACTGGAAAAGAAAAAGAATCAGCCAGAACCTAAAGACAAGTGATCTGAAGTAGTATGCAAATGTCTGAAACATATTTAGTCCACAATACTTTTTTTAAGGTATTTTTTTAGGCTTCAAGAATATCTGGAACTCACTTTGTGGGTTAAAATAGAGTCATAGTCTGATAACTTTGTTAAAGCTTTGACATTCACGTATCTTTTTATAAATCTACAGTACAAAATACACTCACTTATCCTAAAATTTTAGACATGCCTGCCACTGACAGCATCCACTATGTAAACTCCACAATTACTTCTTTTTCTCATCATTGAATTTATTATCTGACTATCATATGTGACTTCACATGCAGCTGAAATATACTTGAAAGAGTTACCAATTTATTGTCAATTTCATTTGGGTATGGAAGAATAATTTCTGTGATTTCTTTGGGGAATGGCTTCTTTTTTTAAAAAAAAAGTGTATTGAGGCACAATGAATGTCAAATGCTTCAAAAAGTAAAAGACAGTGTTTAGTGAGAAACTTTCAGCCTTTCAGTTTCCAAGTACAGCAGTCAAAGGGAGACTTTTTTCCTACACTCTATCATTACCCCTTCAGCCCCTCTGACATTTTGACATATCATCATTTCCATGATCTCAAGCATGTATACATTGATTTTTCAATCATTCTCTATTAAACCCAACAAAAGAAATTTAATGATCCAATTGAATCAATCCAGGGGAAATAACTGCTAGTTTCAATGCTATCAAAAGATTCATGCTATTTTTAAAGTTTTCTTTTTTGTTGTTTTCTCAAGTGAAATAAACAAAATGCTCCTTGCTCCCTCCAGACTGTGAAATTGTATTTGAGACAGAGGCCTTGCAGGCAGTGATATCATCTGTAGTCATACTGACTTAGGATCCCTGCCAGGGCCAGAAAGGAGTGCATAGTTGAGAGAGAAGAGTTACCTCCTGAAAGGGCATTTGGGATTTCCTCATGTCTGCTCAGCTCTGCTGAGATCCCACGGGGGTCCTTTGATGAGGTCTCCAAGTCAGTGAAGGATGGAGGCAAGGCCAGGTTAACCTTCCTTCAGGGAAGTTACTTCAACAGAGAGGCCAAAATTCTCCATGCATTTGAGAAGCACAGTTGTGGGTGATCTTTTCACTATGGCAAACATGGATAAGATGATTCTGGAGCACCACCATAGGTAAAGGGAACACAGATATCTGCTAATGACATTTCAGACAAAGCCTATATATTGATAAGAGTCTAAATCTGCTGCTTATGGGCATCTTCAAGAGCTAATACAACGTTTGAAGGATCTGTGCTTTATAAAGGGGTTAGAAAAGTAATTGCATAAACCTTACTGGGATGAAAGCCTGACATTCTTGTTCTTGCATTGGAAGGTATGTTGTTCTCTGAGGATTTCCTCTTTTATCAGGAGAAGCCATTCTGGCATAGTCATGTGTACTGGAATAGAGAGTTTTGGCATTTGGTGAAATCTTGATGAGCAGATGTAAGTGCTGGCAGAGCATTTACAAGGAATACTGAGTCACTGATGGAAAATACATGGTGTTGCCTCTTTGAGGGCTGAGATAAGAAATCCTTTCCTGTTCACTTGGGAAAAAACAAACTGTACATAACTTATCTTGTCCCTTATTAAGGAAAGATAAATCTCTATAGAAACAAAACACTTGATCTTTGTGCCCAGTTAGGTAGGGTGTAAGGCCATAGCTACCCTGAATTATTTTGATAAGAAGACTGTGGGTATTTTAATATTGCCTTTTTTTACCCTATATATTCAGTGCAGTTCAAATTAATCTTGCATAAGTTCTGGACAAAATTATTGACCTAGCATAAGTGGATGCCCCCAACGGTCAGGAGCTGAAACCTTTTGAAAGATTTCCTTCATAATTTAACATAAAAAGCAGACCTTGTACACAACTGAAGTTTTAGTCCCCTTTGCAATTTAAAGACAGCTCCACATTATGTGATGATGATTAAAACTAGCCTGAGGGTTATGTTTGATTTTAGCCACCTTATAGAATCATGGAATGGTTCTATAAGGTGGCTAAAAACCCTAGAGATCATCTGGTTCCAGCTCCTGGCCCTGGGTAGGGACACCAACCACTAGACCAGAGTCTCTCATCCAACCTGGACTTGAACACTTCCAGGGATGGAGCACCCACAGTTTCTCTGGATAACCTGTTCCAGCATCTCACCAACCTCACAGTTAAGTATTTCTAATATCTAATCTGAACCTTCTGCCAGTTTAAAGCCATTCCCCTTTGTCCAGCCACTGCAGGCCCTTGTAAAAGTCCTCTCCATGTCTCTTGTAGGCTCCTTTCAGGTACTGGAGGGGTCATCCCAAAGCCTTCTCTCTCCAGGCTGAACAATTCCAATTCCCTCAGCCTTTCCTCACAGGAGAGGTGCTCCATCCCTCTTACATTCTTGGTGACCTCCTCTGGCTTGCCCTAAGAGGTCCCTGTCCTTCCTGCGCTGGGGACCCCAGAGCTGGAGGCAGTACTCAAGGTGGAGTCTCACAAGGGGGGAGTAGAGGTCCAGAATGTCCCTCTGGCACAACTCCAAGGTATGATCTAAATCCCACCTACCTGATTTTGTAAAGAGTAAGAAAATTGGTTTATAAGTCAAAGACTGTATCTGAATAAAATGAAGGTTTTTCAAATTTTTGTAAATTTCAATGTACTGGAGGACTGCAGCTTCATAGTCCGATCACATCCTGTAGAAATGTTGGGTTATCTTGTGGATGTGGTGGTGCTATTGCATTTCCATCCACTCAGGACACAGGGTAACATGTCTGCAGCAGGAAGCATCTAGGTCTGCCCTGTCAGACTCTGAACATCTCCAGCAATGAAAGAATGAAAGAAGAGGAATTTCAAAACCCATAAGAGAGGATGATATTTGGGGGCTTTGAAACTGAGGAAAAGATAGTTGGGCCTAAAGGACTGGGAAAAAATAATCAAAAAATAGTCTGTATTTGAAACACTTACAGCAAAAAACTGAGTCTCTCAAGATCTCACTTTTTTTCTTAGGTATTTTCCAAGCACTGAGTCAAACACTTGCAGAGCTGTTTGCTCTCATTCACAGATGTCTATGAAGACTGGCATACAAATAAAGGATCCATTTCAATGTTAATAATTCAAATAAGCTGATACAATTATTTGCTAGTTTACGAGAACTTTCCTAATCTTATTTTGAGTATTTTTACAATATGTTGAGTTGCTTCAGAAGCTAACTGGATACTATTTCCTTCATGGAAGCAGATGCAGCCTTTTATTATATCAATCAATTTACTATATCAATCATGGCTCTCAATATATTCCAAATCTCTCTATGTTTCATACAAATCAGTCTAAAATAATCAGCAACCTGCAGTGCAATGATTGCAATTAGAGTTGTGCAAATCTTGTCCATTTCACTTACAAGGTTTCACAAGAATACTTTCTTTCAGAAGTACTTTTCTTTTTAACTAGTTCACTCTTTGAGCCTGTGGGCCAATGTAAGAACAAAATTGCTCAATGACCTTTCATAATGTAATTTAAAACTAAACTAATTTGTTAGACAAATTCATCAGCACTCACTGAAACACCCATGAAGCACAGCTGATATCCACCATGGTTTTTATTTTATTCTTAGTATTTGCAGCAACTTCCCCTACATTCACAAGGTAATTTTTATATAATCCCAGTGATTTAACAATCAAGTTGGTCTTTTTACCTCAGGAATTTCCATTTCCTTGATCACACTTTGTAGCATTTTTTAATTTTTAAAATAAAATAAATTTGCATATTGTTTCTTTACTGTTTCATTTATCTTGTCCAGAATGTCCTTAGTACATAAACTAAGATCTTTACAAGCATTTGTAAAACAATTTTTGAAAATCATTAAAAGCATAAGGCCACAAAACTTGGTCACTTCACACTTCAGCTTTAAGAAATGTCTGAATTAAACATAATGGCACCTCTGAGATGCTCATGCTACAGCTGACAGATGCCAAGGTCTGTACATGATAATGTGTTTATATCAGAGAGAAAACCAAAGCTGTATCATACAGAGATTAAGCAGCTCCACAGCTGGACGAGCCATGCCTGTCTGAAAGCAGAACAATAGACACCTCCAATCTGCCATGACATTAAGTTGACAGTCTTTATCTGCCATTGTTACTTAAAACATGGGAAAAGAGTTTCTTTGGAAGTTCCAAAAGGTACCGGATGTGCTGTAATTCCCAGCCTCCCATTTGTTTGTAAGGCAGGCCTGAAGCAAACTATAGATCTGAACTACTTAGTTATACACCAGTGACCAGAGAGCTGCATACGTGTCTCCCAACCCACTGTGTTCCCTGAAGCATGTCCTTTAGACATTATGTAGCATTGGGACAATGAATCTTTACCACCCCTAAAATAAAGGGAAATTCTGAATAGACAATGTTTCAATCTAATATTGTTCCATTCCTCACTGGCTAAAGATTTTTCTTTTTTTCTTTTTTTTTTTTTTAAGTACAGCTACAATGGGGTCATTCAACTTGTTAAGGAATAATGTGAAGATTTTCCAGTCTTAAAGAAAATACCAGTATCTTCTTTTCTGGGATAAAAATAAAACTGTTACTTCTCAGGATGTGTAATCTCTGAAAAAACAATTTTCTGTCCAGTGGGAATGGAAGTTTAATGCTGCAGACAGTATAGGTGTATTATTCTAAATCACAATATGTTCCAGAATTCTGCAGTTCTTTGTAGCATGGTGTGTTTTAATAAGGAAGGATGGAATAAAAAAAGGTTTTTTTATGAACTCCTGTTTCTTGCACTAAGAAAATAAGGTTTATTATTCAGACAATTCAAATTTAAATGGGAATTCTTGAACACTGATTTTACCTACTGGAATTTGGAAGTGTGTTTTCACACCTGTATCAGTCACAAGCATGGAACACCTCCAGTACTAATTTTACAGCACATTCTTAATTCAAAATGAGCTGGTTTTGGACTGTAGTGGACTGAAAACTGAACAAATAGAAAGACTTCAAAAAGAATTTCCAATAATGAAACATATTCTAAAATGCTTGATCAACACACAGTGAAAGAAAAAAAAATATAGGGAGGAACTTCATAATCTCTTGTTATTAATTTGTTTCTTTTAAAATACCAGCTGTACTTTTTCTCTTTTATTTTGCATAACAATACAAATGTGAGAGCAATCACAGTATTGGGAGTGCAGTTAAGCTTCAGGACAAAGGGGTCTGGAGTCACAAAACACAATGGAGGTGCTGAAGTAGTGCTGTAGATTTCAGATTAAAGGATAATTGAGTGGACCTAGCAACACTCAAAGTTGTAAGCACACAAGTTTTTTAGTGGCTTGTGTTTAGAACTGCTCTGCAGAGTGTTTTTAAGAAAAGTAGACACGTATTTGAAGTATCTTGAGATTGTGGTGGCAGAGATGTCACATTTTCCCCAACCTCCTTACTTATGTGTATCCCAGTATATATTAATTTATGAAAAATGTGGTAGCAGTTCAGAGAACTGAGCTTTGTACTTAATATAATTTACTTTAAGGAATAGACACGAAGTAGCAATACTATAATATTTTCTAAATGATTAATCAGTTAACAGAATAAATTAAACCTAGTTAGAACAATTCTTAACAATTTATGAACACCTAGTTATTTAGAAGTGGAAATGCAAGATAAAAGAAAAATCATTACTGGAAATAGATGTCCAAATGACAACCAAGACTTAAGTTCATATCCTATAACACAGTACTTTGCTCTAAAAAAACTTGAGAACTGTCATTAACTATACTGAAAGATTTATAGTTTGGGGTTTTTTAATATAGAAACAGTATTGTTACCAGTGGTTACTGGTCATGAGTGGGTTTGGGCCCATGAAAGAGTCTCTTTGTTATACAGCCACCTTAATCAGCGGACTTAAGCACAATTTTTCATTATTGAGAGAAACAATTTTCCTGAGGTGTCAGTCTCTATGACCAAATTTAATACATAAGGAGCCTTATGGGAAATGTTGGACTAGGAGCAACAAAGAATATCCATCCATGAGTTTATTTGTCATTTAACTAAATGGAAACAGAATATTTTCTCATTCTGCTGTGAAATAATACTTCCTACTCATGCGATGTTGTCACAGGTCCATGTATGACATTGTTCAATCTACAGCAAGCACTGCTCAGTCAAGAATTTGTAATATGGTTCTTGTAGGGAAAAGAGTTATATGTTCTACTCTCAAGAAAGCATTTAAGCTTAGATTTTAAGCACATGGTTTTACTTTGTCCCATTTAACATTAATCACATAGTTACTGCTTTCCTGAATGAGGATGGTGTTGAGCATATGCTTAAAGTTAAGCATTTGATTAAGTGTTTTGTTACAGCACTTTGCACTGTGCCCTGTAGCACATCTAAAAGACATTTTAGCAGATTCAGAAAGCTCTGGAGAGAGCCTAGTGCTGCAGTGTGGCTGTCATTTTACACTGAACAGAATTTTGTTAATTTAACCCGCTGCAATTGAAAGCAATATTGGACCTCAATGTGAAACAGAGAAGAAAAGACTGCTCTGAATCATCACCATCATCATCATCACCACCAATTCATTCTGTGAATAATTGAGGCAGGTCACAAAGCTGTTCTAGCTCCTAAATGATTCATGTCTGCTGCCAGTAACTTTAGTTTTTGTTACATCACAGCAGCACTGCCAGCAGCTCCTATGAGATAATTGCAAAAATTGTCAAGAGGAATGAAATTGTTTTATATCTCAGCCCAAAGGTAAGGAACTGGAAACTTGAAAAAATAGACTTATCATCAGTACTAGGAGACACCACTATTTTGATCCCTACCTTTTCTGAGATGTATTATTTAAAATTACTTGAATTTTTATTGTTTTTATTTGTTTCATTTATTCATTAAATGAAGTTTCATTTCTTTAAAATTCATATTAATAATGTATCTTACCATAGTCAAATTAGTCATGGTAGGTTTGAACTCAGTGTGTTTCTTTTCCTGTCTGACAAGCACTACCTTTCTTCCTCCCTGAAAAAAATCTTCTTTTTAAATTTACTTTATTTTTTACTGATTCAATTGTGCATTCACTATGGTTTTAATATAAAATGTGAATATTTTTTGGAGTGGGGGTGAACAACACTTTCTACCATATCTCTTTGACTGTCATATTATCTTTCCCTAATAATCTATAGCCCACATTCATTGGGATCAAATTTACTTTTCCACATATTGGAAGATCTTCTCTCAGACTGACAGGAAAGCCATATGCCTCATTACCTTTTCTCACTTTTTCTTTTGGTAACCCCAGAAGATCACTGATGTATTTCACCCATACCAAAATCCAATCTATCCTGGAATAAACCTGCTAAAGTCTTTCATTTTGTTCCAGAATGTCTCAGCCCAAACCACTTGCCACCAATCTGGAAAGTCTCTTCTAGCATCTCTGTAACTCCAGGTCAGGATCTCCATCATGTACCTTACTCACCTCCTCTGTTGCAGCTGCCTCTTATCTTTCACTTTTTAATGTTGTAATTGTTTTTAGGAGAGGGGGAAATATATTTTTTAATAGTGCAAATTTCACCAAAATTATTTTTAAAAAAACCTACATATTTAATTTTCTTTTTTTTCTCCCAATTTTCATCCACACAAATTGGGATTTGTTTCCCAGTTCAGTCACTGCAGTGAGCACAGGAGAGAAAGGCAGACCCTTGGCTTAGCTGCAGAACCTGACAGGAGAATGGGTTTGGGTTTGTGCCTCTAACATATCCTGTTTTGGAAAGTGTTTTCCTTTTCTGGAGTGTTTGCTTATCTCCAACTTTGACTTCAGAGATCATTGAACTCTTGTTGCAGAGGTACCTCAGGAAAAGGAGAAAACAGTGAGTCCCTTGGGCAGCAAGGCTTCATCTGCAGTGTGACTCATTGTGCTTGTGCCAGTGTCAAGATGTCTTCTGAGCTCAATGCGACACTGAGAGAATTTTGTTTCTCCATATTAGCACAGCACCTTACTATGAAGATACAGAAAGGAGCAGAAACAGAATACCGAATAACAGCTCTACATTAAAAATACTTCTTCCATATGTATTAAAAAAACCCCAACCAAATAAATAAACACTCCACAACCAAAACTAGGAGAGGCATCGATACAAGTCACTCCTTCTTGTCTTCAGTGTGAAATTCTGCACATCAGAAATTCATGTATGTCACTAATGGCCAGCTTAAAAGCAGCATCTGCTTATCAATTGGCTTTTGCTTTTTATGTACTACTCCAGCTGAGCTGGCTGAAGCACAAGCAGGTAAAAATGACTTTTCCAAGGTCATTCTACATGAACTCAGCTCATACAAACATTTAGGGCTTGCTTATTCCCACTCATTCCCATAAGCCAATGCATCATGTATGCATTCTTATGTGATTAAATTTTTGAAATTATTATTATCTTCTGATGATGTATTCCTTAAGAAAACCAATTTTTTATGAACAAAATTTTATTTACTGTAAAGGCAATGATCTCCTGACTTTATTTGATATGCAGGTGGTTGTTCATATTTCCATAGGAATTTCATTGTAATTCAGGATCACTTAAATACTAATTAAGTTGTCTCTTCAAGGTTATTTTATTGTAATGCTCTCACAGTTCATGGTGGGTGGGGTAATTTTTTTTTTGTTTTTCTTTTCTTTCAAAGTAAAATTTTAGCTGATCTGTCGAGCTCAAATTATGGTCCTAAACCTCAGATTCTGAGGAGTATATAAAAAATATAATGCAAGCAATTTTATCTGCTTCAGGAACAAAAAAAGTTAGTACTTCAGCTAAAAATGTTTTGAACTACACAAGAATTTACTGAAAAGGAGAACCCAAAATAACCCCCCTCAAAGAGCCAAGTGCTTCAAAGTCCTTTCAGAAAAATCACAGGATACAAGTTTAAGTCCGGAAGTAAGAAAAATTTTACATAGAGAATAAGTCTAGTAAGACTTACATAGCATTCTAAAAAGAGTAATGATGGGAATTTTAAAATAAATAGATTCAGAACAGAAGGGACAGCAGAGAATGAAGGCTGTGTTCCTTTCCAGAAGTATTGCAAAGTAATGAAACTCACTTCAGGCAAGTCAGGAGGAACTCTAGAATGCCAGAAATCTTCCATGCTTTTCCCCACAGCTTTTGCCTGGCTACACAGTGGGGTTTGATGTCATTATTTAAACATTTGATTACAATTTTAATTTGCAGATTTGTATTTACTATAGGAAGACAACATGATAAGAAGATTATTCTTCTAAAGACTGGCTGAGCATTTGAGTATATCACCCCAGGAGTTTCTTACTCTAACCTGCCTAGACTCCATCTGTGTGTAGTCTTTGTAGCAGAAGTATCTTCCTTGAAACATTCCACCTTGTTTTATTCTTTAGAGGCAGATGGACTAAATAAAATGAAAAATTTGAATTAATTTTTTTATCCAATTACTTTTTTTCTCGGCAGAAAAACATGGTAGATAGATCAAAGAAGGCAAAAAACACAACCCTGCAAGCAACTTCCTTCCATTTCATTATCCACAGAATGCTTTGTTTTCTGATCAGATCTTCCAGGGGTCCTAAGTTCACCCTCTGCTCAGCCTTCAGGCCCAGGTATTCCCTCTGATATAAATCTGTTCAAGTAGTCAATTTGCCAATTGATCATGCTTGCTCTTGGAGAGCTCTTAAAATCTATTGTTTTGTCTTGTCTGCTGATGATTTTACACTGATCAAACATTTTACCCTGCAGACAAATGGCTTTTTGTGATCATTAGGACTCTACTCTTCCAAGGGTAAAAATTTTCTGGATAAGAGATCAAACCCAATCTTTATGAATATATTGTCAAATTCAGAATTCTGAATGTTGTTTCTTGGGTTTAATTAACCTATAAAACCACAAGAATACATAGATAATGGCAACACAGACTCTACACAATTACTAGAAAAAAATGTCTTTCAAGCATAGCTGAACTCCAAAAGTAGCATATAGCAAATTAATAGCAGCTTTGTTCTTTCAAATATTTTCTTGTATCCTCTGCAGTCAATATCACCCTTCTTTGAGTTAAGAACCCAAAAAACATGAAGAAACTGGCTTAGTTTAAAGGTTTCTTTTTTATCTCATGGGACAAGACTTTTCTACTGGAAGACTGTATAACTAAGTGTAGAACATCATACAAGAATTTATTTTTTTTTAAATAAGGGTGGTCAAGCACTGGAATAGGTTGCCCTGAGAGGTTGTGAAATCTCTGTCCTTGGAGATATTCAAAACTCGACTGAATATGACCTTGAGCAACCTGGTCTAACTTTGAAGCTTGCTCTAACTTCAAAGCTGGCTCTGCTTTGAGAGAGAGGTTGGACCAGATGATCTCCAGAGGTCCCTTACAACTTAAATTATTCTGTTTCTGTGTCAAATGCAGCATTACCTTGTGCAGCCCAAGAAGAGCTTTGTATAACATGAAAGCACAAAATACATGCTATGTCCACAGCTCCTTAATAGAAAGAACATAACTTTATAGTGAATCCCTTAGCAGATCCTTTATTCTAATGTGTAAATTTCTCTTTTCCTCATTTTTTTACTGTAAAATGGGAATATTTTTGTACTTCTGTGAGTGCTTAAATTAAACAGCAAATGAATGCAGAGAAGTGATTTGTTTTTCTTCTACTAAACAGAAACATGGTAAGTTTTATTTTACCTACAATTTTATACACCAGGGCTTTTTCTAATGAAGATTATTTGTATTATCTATTTGAACCTCCAAATGGCATGAAAACAAAACAAATGTATTTACAAGCATGAAAGTCTTTGCATTCCCCTGTTTTATTGTTAACTTCATGTATTGAGGAATGGTTGGAAAAATTTTGAACTTTATCCGACAGCTATAAAAATATGATCCTCAGATCATAGTTTTTCCTGAAACTATAGTTTCAGACTATAGACAACTTCTAAGCAGGCTAATGAGATTACTAGCAAGCATTTTCATAATTGGAAACAACAATTGGCACTTGATATCTGTTCCTTTACTAATATGCTTTCATTTAATTTTGTTTCAAGCACACACCTGTAGTATAATAGTTATGATTTATTTCCTTTTTAATAACGGAAATTTTATTTTGGAAAGACTGCCTGAATTATTATTTCAAGTGGTCAACAAGTATTCAATCCATGACTCTTCAAATTACCAGTGTGATTTGACATTAACTTTTTCTGTTTCCAAATTAAAAAGCTAACAGTATGTAGTAACAGTAGGCAACATAAAATATCTCTGCCAAACTTGGTCAATAATTGCATAGCATTTACAGCTATAATTAAAATCTTTCAAAGTCTATGTTCGTATAACATTCTTTGAGGTTAATTGGGTTTAAATCACTGCAAAATAATTTTCATTTGATATATTTCAGTTGTTACAAATGTCACATTAGCTCGTTGAAAATGTACAGTGTGTCTCTTAATTTGAAAATATTTTGAATTGTAAGTTACAGTAAAAAACCCTGCTAAATCCTAGTTTCTAATAACACTCAAAATAAAGTCATTTCCATTTTGCAGACAATAACTTCAAAGAATGCTAGCATAAGGCTGTGAAGGACAGGCTCTTCCAAGTATTGCGATTGCCTCATTTAGCTAGGTATGAAGGTGGGGGACTTGCATCCACTGAAGCAAGTCAGGAGTCCTAATTTTATGAGAAATAAACACTCAGCACCTATTTTCACAGCTGAGTGACTTTCAGGACAGTCCTTCAGCACCTATTTTCATACAGTCCTGGCTATGAAGGCAGGATCCAGTGGACAAGAGCATAGAGATGAAAAAACTGCTGGAAGAGGAGGAATCTGCATTTTGTTTCCCTTAAAACCCTGGACTGATGTGTGCTAGAGTTCAGGCTTTCCAAGCCCTGAAGATTGGAAGACCAAAGCTGGTAAATTGCTACAGCCTTTTAGAAACACAGCTGACATTCAATCTGTGTGAAATATGACTGCTATTATGATTTGGAAATCATAATATTGAAACGCCTGAAAATGTGTTCACACAAAATTTGAGTCGTAGTGGGAGTGAGCCACTCAGTCTGAAGTGCCTAATTTGGAAACTGTTCTCCATATGGTGCCTTCTGAGTCATCCAGTGGGAGGCTCTGGATTCCCCAGACCCAAGTTGTGAATGGCCTGTGTCTTTCCACTGGCTGTAGGAGAATTATTATTTCAAGTCCATAATTTCAAGAATGTCAGATCTCATTCCTGTCAACATTCCTTAAGAATACTGAGGAATAAATATGCAAGTAGGGTCATGTGACCTACAAAATTAAATTGTATCAGATTTGTCACATTTTTTAGTATTTCTTTAAAAAAATATTGTTTGAAAAGCTTTTGTAGACACATAGGAGTAAAAACAAAAAATGCACAAGAATATCATGTGTTAATTCTTTACCCTATGCTTCTTCTCAATAATTTTGGTATAATCTGAGAAGCTGTAATAAAAGAAGTCACATAATGCGCTTAGAAGAGACTACACATTCTCCTTTATCTTTGTTTTTAATAGCTAATTATTAATTTCCAATTACTATTAAAAATAATAGCATTTTAAATTCTTGATTAACAAGGGAAAATAAAATATATGTGGAGCAAAAAGATAATTAAATGCTCAAAAGAGAGCATTAAAAATCCTCTTGGCAAAGGTTACAGGGAAATTTGGACTGTCCAGAAATATTCACTGTTGACACTTGTAAGACATAAGATAAATAACACACAATAGTCCTCTTTCTTATTGCAGCACCTCACAATTTCATGCTTTATTTGCTCAATTTCCATACAAATTTTATAAAGGAGAACTTTATATTCTAATATAAATTTAAAGTACTCTGGGAATTTGCAAACAATCTTGTCATCTTTTGTGTCTGCGAGCTCACAGGACACTCTTCAGTGCAGGAAGACAACCTCAGCTCCTGGAGTGTTATCAGACTAAACCTTGGCCCAAAAACTGTCCCTCCTTGTCCACAGTTGTGTGTTCACTGCAGTGTATGTTTGTGCCTATATGCACCTATGCACACACATGCTTTCATGTATGCACTCATTTTCTTAGACTTGACTAAACCACTATGGAGTTCAATCCTGTGAATATTTGTAGAAAATTAAGGTATTGTTTAAAATGCTACCAAAGGAACAATTTAGTTTAAAAATGAGTGTATAAAGGAATTTATTTTCTTTCTCCAATGGTTTGGTCCTCCTATATGGTTTACACTTCCTAATGCAGCTGTCAAAACTCAGGCAATCTGATGTTTTAAGTGTAACTTGTTTTATTTTGGTGTATAAACCAGGCTGAAACAGAATGGTCACTTAGGAAGCAGAGCAGTCCTTTCTTTCAGGACGTCATCCCAGTACCAATAACCAAGCTCCTAGATCCACTTCCTTTTCAAAACATATTATCACCAAAGCATTACAAAAAAACTCCCTACTGTCTTGTACTTCTTCTCTATACTATCTGCTTCCACACAGAGCCTGGGGTTCTGAGAAAAGGGCATTATTTTGGTCCACCAGAAATTAATAATTTTTACTTTATGCTGAAAATAATACTTTGAAAATTATACTTAAGTACTGATTTTTATAGATATTAGAAACTTTTTTTTTTGCCTTGAAGGCTAATTAATGATAAGATTTGTGATTATTAGACTAAGGAACACAAAGGCAGTGCCATATATCAAATTAAATAAGTTGTCATTGATGTGAGTATATCTAGTAAAACAACTAGAGAGGGGACATTGTTTCATTTGTTTAATTTATTAGAGGCCTGCAGCTGTCACTAAATAAAAGTATATCACACAAACCAAATTTAAATATTCCTATGGAAATACACACATAACTGAAGATTTTTCACTGGAAAATATCAACACCAAGTTAATACTGGAAAATTGTAAATTTCTTCACTACTGTATTTCTTCACTACACAAAGGAAATATACTTCCTACAATTCACCTCCTAGAAGAAATAAACATATTACTAAAACAAAAATTTCTGAAGCAGTTCTGTCATGGCCCTTGCTGTTTGCCTGAACCAGGTAAGCTACCTTCTCTGAAGAATTCATTGGTATAAATATAGAGAAATCACTTTTTTTTAAACATTATCTTCAGTGGATTATTAGGTTTTGGTTTCTCATATGCTTATTGCTGTAACGTAAAAAGAAATGACACGCTGGTAGAATTTATTCAATACGGCTATAACCACAGAGTAAAGAAAAGACCAAAGATATTATCAATACAAGATGTAGAACAGTTTTTTTAGCCAGAGTCCCTCGGTGAGCTCCTGTCTACAGAAGAGGAGTTTTCTGTCAGACCAGACATATTCACATATTCCCTTCCCGCCCTCGCGCTCCTGCAGCCTGGCAGAGATAAAACGAGCTGAGCAGAGAAAGAGAAGGGAAGCAATTGAAAGGGGTGTGTGGGGGGAAAGTGACAATAAAGAATGTTTTCTCCCTCTGTTCTGCCAGCCCTGCAGCACCTGTGGATTTTTAAGTAGGAAGTTTCAGGGGTTATTTCGTGGGATGGTCTTGCAGATCATGGCAGGTAGAGCTGCCCGCTCTGGGGGGACAAAGGGACAGCCCCAGCCCCTCACAGGAGAGTGTCCCGGTGTCCCTGCATCCCTGTGCTCCGTGAGTTCCCTGCCCCAGCCCCAGCCCCACAGGACTCAGAAGATGGCGCGGTGGCCAAGGCCCACCGGGTACTGCGTTGTTAGTTCAGAATTCGCTGTAGCTGGGAGCACGCCCGGCCTGGTGAGTGCGGTTTGTAATCTGAGTGGCCCCTCGCGGGTTCTCTCGCCCCCTATGCAGTGCAGCTGGACCCACCAACGTGTGTGGCAGAGGGGATTTTTTTATTTTATTTTCCCCGTTTTTTCACCAAAATGGTTTCTGTGTCCCGGGACAAAGGCCAGGCTGACAGAGCTGTCCTCGGGCTGCTGTGAGCAGTGGTGGTGTGCCATCCTGAGGAGCACTGGCAGCTGCTAGGGAGGGACTGCAGGGACTAAGACCCCTGATGATGTACATGGCTTCTATAGAAAAACGCTCTTCCTCGGGCAGAGGAGGTGAATGGGGTGCTGAAGATGAGGCTGAGGGTTTTATAAATATTCAGAGCCACTGGAAGTGCGTAAGTGCACAGGGGACTGTTGTGAGTGCAGAGGATGTCGACACCCTCAGGCTGCAGTTATTGCTGAGCTGTGCTTCTGCATCAGCCAGCCCCTCTGATGCCCTGTGACAAGGTTGGTCTTGGGAAGGGGTGATGGATTTATCCCTGGCTTAATTATATTAATTTAATCACTATTTCACATCAAATTCTTATTATCTCTTTTGTTGTGGCAGCTGGTATGTGTGTGATCTGATTGATTCATCGCTAGATTGCTTTACTTAGCAAACTGTTGGTTGATTACTGCTGCTGGCATTAAAGAAAATATTTACTTTTAAAAGGATGAACCTATATATATATTTTTTAAAACAATGATGTGGGCAATTCTACACAGGTCACACAGTGACAACTCCTTTAGCTTTATTTGCCCATTTTGCAGCATTTGGCCTTGTACAAGGTGTCTTTGTGTAAAGCACAAACTGTTTGAAGGAATGTTTTCATTAATTCAGCTTGTCTGTGGGTCAGGTTCAAATTTTAAATGCTCTCATTCCATATTTCTTATATGAAATATAAGCAAGTTTGTAAATACTTATTTTCCAAAATGATATTCCTATGAAGAACCTCTGAAGCATTTTGATATGGATGAAGTTCCTTCCTGTCAAGGCAGTCTGTCTGAAGCAGCTGGATCAGAGGAGTAACAAAGTGTATCTGAATGACTGCCTGTGTGCATCCTGAAATAAAGGATACAAATACAAGAATATCTATGGGCTGCGTAGTGATTTCATTCCATCACTAAAATCACCCAGGCTAAAAAAAGGAAATGCATACAGAAAGAAGTTAATACCAATTATGAACTCACAGCTCATTATATACTTCTCAAAATAATACAGATACAACATGATTTAAGATAGGAAACTGTGGCTAAAGGAATTAGTTGTCTCGGCATGAAACTTGGTTTATTTAATCAATGTTGTTTCCACTACAAAAGTGGATTAGTTTTTCTTTAAGACAGAGTTAAAAGTTTTGCAGCTAATTTATTTTAATAAGCATTCAGTCACCGACTACTGCAAAAAAAGGCTAAACTGTAATGAAGAGCCAGGAAAGAAAGCATGACTTAATTATTTTTCTGGGGTGGATAATGAATAAATTAGCTACGCTGTAGGCTTGCTGTTTCTATAGAATTTATTACTTTTGCTTTAAGAACCATATCATGACAAAGTCAGTTTTTCTCCTGACTGCAAACTGATTGATGGGGTAATGTCTGGTTGTGAAAGACTTCCTCTTCATCATTGTGTTGCCAACGTTAGTATCACAAGTGAGTTTGAAGTTTTCCCGAGTGCATGTTCTCCTACGTAATTACAGATGACAATTACTTTAATTCCTTTTTTTAACAAGCTTTTTAATCACATAAACTACAGAATGAATAACTTAGATGAGACCAAAGATGCACATAGCTTGAAAACTGCTTTCTTGGTCCTTAATTTGTTGCCACAATGTCTTCTATGTGAAGAGCTAAATACTGTATTTAAAATGACAGCAGGTGTTTTCATGCTAAGATGAACATGGGGATAACAAAAAGGCTTTGCCAAGGAACAACTAAAAAATGGTCTTGCAAGTGTTCAAAGGATGAAATTTTTAGGATAAATATTATGAATTTGACATGGCACAGAGAATATAAATTTGACTCAATCCCCACTGCAATCATTGGCACACTTGGATTTAAGTGGGAGATGGATTTGACCTGGTAGGTATACAAAAAATGATGACTTTAAAATAAATAAAAATGTAGAGTAAATGTCAGACAGAAAAAAGTGTTCTGTGATTTACTGCAGTGTGAACCCTGCCAGTCAAATGAAGAAACACACAAGTTAAGATAATGAAAATAAGACTAAATAAAGCATTAGGAAAACTATTGCATGTAACTAACTTTGATAAGCAAACTGACTTTTCTATAAGCCCTGTCCTCTTGGGGCTTTTATTTTTTTTTTCTGTTGACACATACAAATGACATACAAAGTCTTCAGATAAACTGCTTAGAATATATTTTATTTGCTGCTCCTCCCCAACCCAAGATACTAAAAGGATATTTTGGAGCTTTATTATCTCTCAAGTAAGGAACTTTTCGCTACCTAATTTCACATGCATCCTGAGAAAAAAAAACATTTCTTTCAAATAGGGTGTTTCTTGGTTTGATAGTTAAATTAGCAATGCATCAAATTTTGATTTAAGGAGGGAAAACATTAAGTATCAAGTAGATATTACTTATTTTGAATAACATTATCAGAGGGCTGTTGAATGTGGGTTTTTTTGAGGGAAACATTTACCTTGAACTTGCAAAACAAAAACGTATAAAGATCAAAGAAGTAGACTTCACTCTGAAAGATGCATTACTAGCTATGCCCTATTCTGCAGTCGAAGGTCCTTAGTAGTAAAGAGTCAGGAAAAAAAGTATAAGGGAAGAGGCTGAAACAGATAATTCTGTCTTTTTTTTACAGTCCCCAGAGTACTATGCAGTTTGGGTTGTTTATTCATCAGTTGCAGAGGACACTGAGTTCTTATCTGTTTATTTCCACAGAAAGTAATCATCTTTTACTCTTTTATGAATACAAAGCTAAAATCATTATGACTTATTCCATCAAATGCTATGCTGTCAATGGAAAAAGCTCTAAGAAAGGTCAGTTGTTTGACTCCTAAGCTGCAGCATTTGCAAGCAGTGCTTGTAGTTTGTGATATTTTCTATATAACAGGCTAAAGAACACATCTAGGCATTTATTTAATTATTCCTGTATATTTGAATAATTGGTTTAATGACCATTAAAGTAATTCTAATGAACATTCTATTGGAAAAGATAAAATTTACAAGTTCAGTAAAAAAAAAGCAAGTCAATAGACTCTGTATGTTACAAACATGTTAGTGTTCTCCTTTTATTTGATTTGTGGCTACTCTCAAGGCCCCTCCAGTGCATGTATCATTTTTATTAAAATTAATGTAAAATGACTCACAGAGTCTAAATTAATTATGGTGATACATAGTGTTATTTCCTTCTAAGCAAAAATTAACTCTATTCATGGTTGTTCATGTTTGCAGCATAACAAATCAAAATAAAAAAAAGCCCCTCCCCACACTCCCAAAGATGGCACTGCTTACTGCTGGTTTGAAGTAATGATAAAGAATTGCAGAAATCTGTCCCTGAACCACTAAAATTCAAGCAGTCAGTTGCAGACTTTGCATCTACATTTAAGAAAACTCAAATGTATCTACATGATACATTTAGATTAGGAGGAAAAATCTTTTCTGAATACAGTATATAGAGACTTATGTTTTTCTAATTTTTCAGCAAGGCAAGATGTTACTGTTATTTCTCCAAATTCAAGGGCATAGCCAAAACAATGCTTTTTCATGTACAGGGAGAATGAAAACAGCACAGATTTCCTAATACTCTTCAGCTATTTACTTTCTCACTGTTGGATTCGTATACTTTGCTGTTGAAAATGCATGATCTTACAGACACTGGGTCTAACCTAAATATGAAGGTATAGACTGCAGACAGGTAAACTGGAAAGTTCACACCCAGACTCTTTAGCAATGTGTGCAGGAAAATCTGTGCTCCCCAGACAAAAGACATTCCACCTCTTTACACATACCAGTTTAAATTCTTTTAGCTGTGTCTTGTATTTATAAATATAAGTACAAGTGACAGCTTATAAAAAGATTGAGGCAAAAGATTGAGGCAAATGATTGGAAATGAATTAATAGGACACATATATGTGTATATTGAACATTGGTTAATAAACCACAAAACCTTCCAATTGTTTAATAGCAACCTTTATAAGTGCAAAGTAACCTTTATACTTAGCAAATATTCCTTCAAGTATATAGTTGAAGAAATTTATTAAAGATAAAAAAAAAATTAGCTGCTTCACAAATAAATTGAAAACACAAAGTTTAAATATGCCAAACCCATTCTTTCTTGCACATTTTTGTCTTGCTCTACACAGCAATATCATTACTTGCAAGAGCTGAGAGTGAGTAGAGATAAAGAAGGCAAATGGACAGTGACAGCCATGTAATCCAGTGTCTGATTGCTTTTCCACATGTCACTGGTGAAACACACAGCTCTCCCCTCAGCCTCTGTGAAGGTCTACAGTACTCAGACTCGTTCAGTCTAATGCTGTCCATGCAGACAAACAACGTCTTGAAAGAATCCTTTGCTGAGATTATGCTCTCTGGAAATGTTTTGACACCACTATTGGTCATCATTAAAAATTCATCTGCAAGCCTGAGCTACAGATATGAATTAGGAACAGCTCACACTGAAACAAACCTTAAACTTATCACTGTGAGTTGAAAACATTGGAAATATTTTTCTCAACAGTTTTTCAAAAGTACTTGCTTCAAATGCTTGGTTACTTTTGATCTCTTTTAGTGATTGTAGTAATTGTAGTAAAGTAGTAGTAAAATTGTAGTAGATAACTTTTAAGTGCATTGCCACCTTTTCTGTTTGTGCTCTTTTAATTTACCCTCATGAAATTTTCCCTTTTTTTGGCAAACTTTATTTTAAATTCATGTAATGTTAGACTACTCTTAAAAAAAAATCACTCAGTAGAATCCTGGTCTTTGTGAACAAACTGTTTGCTATTAGCCTTTATCATCACCTATGAGAATTTAATGACTGACCAGTCTCTTGCTCTTGCAATTGCTCCTAAGGCTCTTCAACTCAGCATCTCCTCAAAGGCAAATAAAAGAAGTTAAACAAACAATGTGTAAAGTGGTCCTGGTGCTATTTGTATTGCCAGCAGTAGACAACAGTAAGTTCTGGTGTTTTTTTAAAATATGCTGAGCAAGATAGACCTGGTTCTTCAAAATATTAGACCATGGCTACTTTCTTTGCATCCTTTCAAATCCCCTGAAATTTACCTAGTATGAAACTGGAGGAAGGAAGTGAAAAGTTTGAATATTTGTAGGGATCAATATGTTTGCCTCATTTTGCAATTTAGTACGTTGCATAAACTACAGCAAAGACCAGTCTTACTAAGACAAAAAAAGTAGAGTAGCTCTTTTTATTCTTCATTTGAGGAAGACTATCCATTCTTTTTCCTTTTTTACCTTTTATCAGATACCATGGTTTGCAGAGTGAAGTATTAAGAGCTGCAGAGAAAACTGTTGTGGCTCTTCAGTAGAGCTAAAACATATGTTTAAACACAGCATAGACCAGTTACTAATGGAGACGGTAAATCTTAAAAATATGGGGTTTTTTCCTAGTGATGGAAAAAGGTTTTATGTTTGGCATAAAGCTTTCTTTTTTTTTCTTTTTTTCAATATTTTAATTTCTCCTGTTGTGTAGTACAGGTCCTAATCATGCTACTAAAAATGCAGTATTAAACATGAAAACTGCTTTTGTTGCCACAAAAGCATAAATCTGTGAATTGATGATGTTTTTTGAAGGAAAACATGCTTTTGTGAGTCACTGCAGGATAAAGACAAACCAGTGCTTGGTACTTGGCTAAACGTTGATCATGCAGGATAAAGACAAACCAGTGCTTGGCTAAATGTTGATCATGTCTCCGTGTCCCCAGACTGTGGCATTGCCATCCTCCCCCCACCCAGCCTGGCACTGCTGCCCTGTGCTGCTCCTGCCCCCGGCAGCCTCCAGAGACAGCCCAGAGGGCAGAAATGTGCTCTGTATCTTCTGACCTGCAGACAAAACTTCTCCCTTCTGTGTCCATCTTTTATCCCTGTCCTGCCCACAGTTGCCCAAGTCTTGGAGCAGTAAGAGTCCAGAGCTCAAGAGGCTTCTTGGATTCAGGAAAGGAATTTTTCCTGTAGGAAAATTCCTACTCTGCTATTTTCTTTGATTTAGATAATGACAGGTTCAATTCTTTGCACATGAAGTAGTCATCTTAAAACACCTTCAAGCAGAAGTTATTTTTTTCCTTTCCAGGAAGAACTTCCTCAATATTTGCATTAATAATTTTTATAAATGTAAAATAAGCTACAGAATGTTGCTCTATCCTATATTCATTTAAAAAAGATTCTACAAACCAACCAACAGCGGTTATTATAAAGTGTTTTTTTGCAGTATGACCTTTACCTCCTATCTTGGTGACAAGATAAAGGAAGTTAAATTTTAGACCTGTATTTGTGTGCATATTGTTTTCCTTTGCTTGGTAATATAACACTTCTAACAGTAATAGGGTTTGTGATTACATTTTGAGACTCTCCATCTGTTATACTGGCTTCCATTTCTATTAAAAATATATATTTTGGATGAGTTTTATAGCTTAGCAATGAAACAGTCTCAAAACAGCTTTTTGTTTTTCTTTTTTTACAAAATGCTTTAGCTTGAGAATTGTATTTTTCTTAACCATATATTTAAAATAATATAATAATTATTTAACAGATTGAGTCCAGAAAAATTACCATTTTCTAAGTGCTAGAATTTTAAAACAAGTCTAAACTCAAAAAACAGGTTCAATTCTCAAGTAAACAGGGTTATTGAAACACACAGATCTTATTTTTAGTGCTCTTCACATCTGACATTGTTCAGTGTTGAGTGGTTAATATTTTACATCAATGTCCATGGTGCAAAAAATACAGAACAATTTCATATTATAAGTAATTCCACAAATTATTGTCTCAGAACTCTAGCAAAAACATTTCCACTGAGTGAGTTTCCATATTTTCCATTTCCATAGTTTTCTAACATGATTTTTTTTTGTTTTTCAGAAACAATTCAGACTCTCAGATATCCCTTTAATAAAAAAAAAAACCTCTCTGAAATACTTGATTTTAAGTAACATTAATTCTGAAGTTTGCAAGTTTGCACAATTGACTTGATTTTTACATTATGTAAATTGGTTGAATTCAAATAAAAATTAATAGTTTTTGAAAAGGATATGGATGAACAGATAGTTTTATATATGTATGTACGTATGTATGTATGTATGTATGTATGTATGTAGACAAATAGGTTTAGATATATAAAGAAATGTATACCCACACAGGATCTGGTAATTAATAATTAGTCTCCTATTTACAAGTGAATATGGATTTTAAATTTGAATATGCATTTTATGCTCTGTTTTTCAAGGACAGATGGTTGAAATAGTTCAGTTTCATTTACAATTGAGCCAAAACCCCAAAAACTTGTAAGAGTAGAAATGTGATGAGTAGTTAAGCAGAACTGCCTTTCAGGTGTTTACTGGAGAGAGCTCACAGGGAGGTAGAATGAGGTTTGATCTTGTTTTATGGTATGGTGAGTACAGTATTCAGGAAAACAATAATTTGCATTTAGTAAGCATCTGAGGTAAATGTAGTCATTATTGTCTTTTTCTCAGATGAGCAAATGTAGAATTTAGCTCACTGCCCAGTCTCAGGGAAGAGACGTCAGGTGCAGCTGGCAGCAGCCACTCTGTCACCTGAGCTCAGGGGCAGGAGCCTGGCAGCCCCTGCTGCCCCTGCCCCGACAGACAGAGCCTGCTCTGCACAGCCTCTCAGACAGCAAAGCTGGGTTTTCTTTACCAGCCACACACTTTGTACAAAGAGGAGCCGTACAAGGCTCTCCAGCAGGTTCCACGTGAATTCCTTCTGTGTTTGAAGGCTTAGAAAGGAGTTCCAGCCTCCATGCCATGTTTATCAGCTGTTATTCCTTTAGGACCAGCCTGATCTCAGAGAATAACACGTGTTAAGGTCCATTTTGCTGTGCCCAGCTTTTTCTTAGCTCTAACTGTTCTCCCTCTCCATGGCCATGGACACATTATGATCTTCAATCCAGAGGGTCCAAGTGCCTCCATAAAATGTAGCAGGAACCTGGGCACCTTGTTCAGGGCACAGAGCAGCTACAGGGAGCAGATGCCTAACTGTTATGTGCTGTCATTTTCACAGTTGTTGCACATAAGTGCATTGGTGGATCTAGCTGCTCATGATTAATTTAGCTTTACTCCACTGCTTATTTAATAAAGATTTTATTATGAACAGAAGAAATCAGATTTAGAAATTAAGCTGCTTCCTACGACAATGTGTGTGCATAGAAAAAATTCTGGAGACAAAACTGGGCAAAGAAAAGAAGTAATGTCCTTGCAGTCAGCATATGCACATCGCACAGCCCATTTTCCTGTTTCTCTTTGACCATTAAAACATTTCAATGAATTATACATAGAGCAGTGAAATCATTTTAGCATTTCCAGTGGAACTAGCCCTCCAGCAAAGAGCAGCAATGGAGCTCTCCTTTCACAGCCTTGCATACAAACAATCAAGAAAGGAATGCTTAGTAATGTGGAATATACAGAGCATAGCCCCATACGTATTCAGTTCAAATTTTAAGAGAAGAAAAGTGAATGTATGTTTGCAAATAAACTCTGTTCAACATGAAAATAAACTAATAGCACAGATGAACTTTCAATCATTAGTGCCAAATGAGGACACCTTTAAATTGTAAGTTTCAATTCATTTGCATAGCTCAAGAACAAAGGAAGTTAATTGTTGATATAAAATAAGCAGGCTCTCCCAACAGCTTTTCTCTTTTAGCTCATTAAGCCCTGCAGACTGCGCAGTCATTGAGCAGAACCGTGGGGAAGGCACAGTTGGCATTTGTGTGGCACAGGGACCCCCAGGTGCAGGTGTGGCCCCCTGCTCAGGGAACCCCTCCATCCCTGCCCTGTGCTCACAGGCGCTGCCCAGGAAGGCAGAGAGGAGCAGGGTGCTGGGACAGGAGTCCATTTCTTTCCTTTGTTAGCTCAGGAAAGCATTCCTGCTCCAAATGACACTTAAGCACGTGTTGAAGTTCTAGTGGGACATAATAAGGAGCAGGAAATGTGTGCTTAAGTGTTTTCCTGAATAGAGTCCAAAATTGAGTAGGTCATGGGTGAAATCTTTCCCTGCCATGATGTTCTGCCTGCATCACTACTTGCAGCTGCCTCCCCGAGGCAGGGAAGTGTCCTTCTATGTCCTCAATAAAATGCTGTCATTTCCAGATTTCCTCTGAGACCTGAAGGAAGACTTAATTTCATCCAAAAATGAGGCTGAGGGAAGTTTCAACCAAGGAAAATAAATTATAGTGTTTTAGAAGGTTAATCCTTTTTCATAATTTTGGTGGTGGCCACTTGCCTAAGTGGCTATACCTTCAGCACAGAGAATAATGGAGCCAAGTGTTCACTTGCATGTTATATTGCAAAAATGAAATAAATGGGGTAGGATTTTCATCCTATTTAGATATCTTTTAGTTGTAATATTGTAGCACTGAATGGGATTTTCTTAGAGATTGCATTTAGCTAACAATTGCCTCTTTTAGTTCAAGGGAAACTTATTTCCATTTGTAAAAACTCTTTGGGTTATTTGGGTAGTAAATAGACAAGCCGTTTTAGAACACTTGATTTACAAAATCTCTTACCCTGACTACGTACAGTAGTCACATTCACATAATGCACTGTGTGGCATGAGATTTCTGTCACATGGATCATTTAGGGAGCAGCAGGTCACCACAGAAAACATTGTTCCAGCGTCACAGACCTGGCTCTTTAAAATCTTTCATTGATTTTTCAAATGAGGAATAAAAGTAAGGAATTTAAGGGAGGAGATCCTTAAAAAATAGCAGCAGATTTCTACACACATACTATTGTGCCATTAATTGTTTTAATTAAAGGGGTCATAATTTCATGCTGTTTTTAGAGAAAGGAATAAAGAAGTACAGTTTCATCTTCTGATCACCCATCTCCCAAATAATCTTAAATCCTTTTAGAGTGTTTTTGGCTGCAGTTGTCATTAAATAAGCAGAACTGAAACATGGCTATTTATCACAGCATGTATGCCTCCATTTACTGCAACATTTGTAATATTTCTCATTCTCAAAAAGGAAACAATAAACACTGACATATATTTACCTACTACCAATGACCTAATGTCCAGTTTTCAGTGTCCTCTGTCTGTTGACTGTGCTCTGCAGTGTTTCATCCCCACAATCTCTGCTGCAGTTAACATCCAACACAAAAGTTCAAAATGTATTGGTATGTTAGATCACTGCACCATAACTACCATTTGTCTTACATTGTAAGCAAGGGAGAAAATAGAAAGGATTAAACAACTATTTTCTTCAAAGATCCTGCAATGTTTTCTGTAAAAACTGGCAAAATTACCCATGCCCATAACGATCAAATGCTATACTTATTTGATCAAAATAATTATAGGAAAACATGACATTTAAAGTTGAAATTGTTTCAAGAACCACTTTCAAAAAGTATTATATTAAAGACAAATCAATACTCTTTCTACTGTCTTCAGGCAAGATCTTCAAAACCTGAGATAATTGAGTATTTGAAGAACCACAAATCACATATTGATCTGAGGAATTTAGATACAGCACTGAAAAGAATGTGTTCCTGTAACAAACTGCCATGTGTTGACACTACTGCTGCCTATTTTTATTTTTCTCAGCAATTTTAAGGCTCATCTAGCTACCGAATTGTGCAGCCAGTGGCATTGATAATACTGTGAAAGTCAGAACCTTCATAAACTTATTTTCCATATAGTGTTGTCGATGTACACATACAGTAAAAATGAAGAGTGGCTAATGTGTTATCCACTGAATTAAGGCATAACAGGACATATCGTAGAAATCTGTGGCAGCTTCCCTTAGAACTGTCTAAAGGTGAGAGGAAGAAAACACAAAACAAAAAGAGAATTGTATTGCAGTGAACAGCCTTACTTTTGGCCTTCTATGGCACAGTAGGTTTTTTTTTTAATATGGGAATTTACTTCTATACATACATAGCTAAAATCCTGTTACTTCAACTTCTTATTATTTTACTGCTGTTTCTCATTTCTGTCAAAGCATAAATAATTTTCAAATTATTCATTATATTTGTGAAGGTACGTTCAATGGTTAAAGAGGGCTTAACAGATTATTTTATATTTTAGAGAAATAATATAGCCTATAAAATGGATTTTTAAAACCTCATTTGAAAAAAACCAAAACAAAACAACATAGTCTCTGCATAAAGGCAAGAAGGAAAACAAAAAAAGTACATTAACAGGGCCTTAGGGGTATGCAGGAAATCTTGGAAGAAATGTCAACCAGAAACAGAAAATGTGATGAAAAACCCCAAATGAAGTCTGGCTAGCTGTCCAGGTTTCTCAATGTCTTGAAGTCCCTTGAGAGTTCTGGACCTCCCTAGGGTGTTTTTTCTGTTTCACATTCACACTTGGAAAAGTGGAAATATGCCTCACTCTTCTGTAGTTCACAACAAGCCACTAAGGTTCAGCTGTACCAGGTCTTCTGCTGCCTTTCCTGGAGGAAAGGAGATCCTCTCTCCAGGATCTCAGAGATCTCCTCTGATCTCCAGGTGATCAGAGCTCAAAAGCTGCAGTAGGAGATCTGTTTCCTCTCCACCTCCACAAAGCATTTTCCAAC
Organism: Cettia cetti; assembly: GCA_013401135.1. Lineage (NCBI taxonomy): Eukaryota > Metazoa > Chordata > Aves > Passeriformes > Sylviidae > Cettia > Cettia cetti. The sequence goes on from VZUI01044858.1 coordinate 78,532, forward strand.
AGAATGGTGTTATTTGGTGAAAATGAAGATGTTATTTAGGGGCCAAAGTTATTTTTATTATAAAATAATCTTTATTGCAAAGGAGTCACAGATATCCTGAATTTTGCCTACATTAGTAGTCCAGCTCTAAATTTTCCTCTGTGACACAAAAAGTCCAGAAAAAAATGTTCAAGTCTAGAATGCAATACATGTGACTTCCATTGTTGATGTCATGACGTGTCACGTTGCCCACATTGTTGTAAACCATGTAGAATTCCATTAGCTCTGAACATTTTATAATATTTGTTTTCAAATGAAGATTTTGATGTGCCGTATATAGCATATGATTTGGTTCTTGATTACCTAAAACAGATAGATACTACCATTAATAAAACCTTGGTGATCACTTTAGTACAGTTTGAGATGGAAAACTTTTTTGAGAACTAACCCAAATATGTATCTTAGTCTTTTATTTCCACATATGGTAAAAAAATTATATTATAAAGGAAGTGTTTCCAACACTGAAAGTGGATGCAATGCTGCAGATACTTAAAATTATATTCTTTCAAGCACGCTGCCAAAATTTTTCATAATAATTTATAATTTTTTTTTAAAATGTACTTAAATCACTATTTAAAAGGCAAGCAAGTTTTGGTTCACAGTAATTTAATATTCATTCCACTGAAAATGACAATTTTATCCAATTGTTATAAAGTATTTCCCTTACATGAAAAATTGGCTACTAGGAACTCAAAGATATTCGTAGTTTTGAGGAACTGTCCCTCACTGTAATCTCTTGCCTCAAACATATTGTCCACTCCCATCAGACTGATCTTATTGAACAAAGCCTGACTAATTGAAGGAGATCATATGTAGGCCATGCAGATGTCAGTACACGATATGACAATGTTCTAGAAGGTTGTCCCTTGGAAATGCTTAGCTCTTTAATTTTAAGGGCAAAGTCTGATAGAACATCAGAACCTTATAAAGGAGAATTCAAATAAGTTTGTGATTGAACTACCGTGGCATAAGTACTCTGGAGGATCAAACTAGCTTATGTTAGGTGCATTTTTCTCACAGAGTACTGTGGAAATTCTGTGAATCCATGGTAAAATAAGTTAAATTTCCAAAACTTAACTGATATTTTGAATGCCTGTAAGGAACACCCTATATTTAGTATAACAGCCAGATTTATTATCAATTTGCTATGTGTTGGAGCTTGGATAAGCAAACATGAGTCTTAGCAAAAGTGTAACAAAAGTTGTTTAAACAATTTTTTTTTCCAATTCAGTCACCCAGAACTACTCTCTCTCCTTAAAAACCTAATGTTTGATGACAATTAGTATTAGTTTGCAATTAATTTTTAGAAATTTAGAGAATGTAAATAGAGGTTTCTCATAGTAAAATGGTAAGATTGTGCTTAAGACACCATGGATGGAAAGAAGGGAAATGGAAACTTTCTTTTATCTGTAAAAGTAGGTACTATTTTTTGAGATGATAAAAGTCAACAGAGTGAGGACTAGAACTGAGATTCTGTCACAGATAGGGTAAAATTCCCACATCTCAGGCGTAGTCTGGATTCCTCTGGACAGAACCTTCATTCAGCTTCTATAGATGCTGGGGTGCAAAAGGTTTTAATCTCTTGAGTTTATGGGGTGTTCTGTATTTAAGATCTGAGCTTCGAGGCTGCTTTAATGCTACCTGTCTCTTCTTAGAACCACTGTCAGGAGATTTTTCATCTCCCAAAAAGTTTTCTTTGTTCATCATTAGGAGTTTAATTATACTAGATTTATGCACACCAAGATCTACTAGAACTGCTTATCTGAGCAAGGGAAGGCTTTTGTCTCCAACCAGCATGGGTATGGTTTTTACCACTAGAGACAGAACTGACACAGCCCAGCTGCACTGAGTGCCTCTGCTCATCTACCTCATGCAGGCTAGGATTGTCAGGATCCTTAAAGCAGGGGACTTTAAGGATATTTTTCTATGGCATGTCAGTTTTTGTTTTTTGGGGTTTTTTTTTGTAACCAGCTTTGCTACCAGGGTATTTACAATTTCTCCCCATCCTTTTCAGCACCACTTTTTTTTTTTTTTTTTTTTTTTTTTTCTGTGTAACACTGAGCAACAGTATGAACCCACACCTGGCAATCCTGCACTGCAGATACACATGGGATCCCTGAACCAGGGTAATTTATTCCTGCCCTCCACGGACTACATTAGGCAAGGAAGATGTCTGATGATTTGGGAACAGTTGTAGCAACTGGATGTATCATACAGTTCAAAAGAAACCGAACTGCCAACATAATGGATAATTGTAACAATGTCTAACCATCAAGGGAAATACATTCTGACAGGAGGCAGATGATACTTGAAATTATATTATTCCACAGGAAGGCAGAAGTTCCTATTCTTAAAGAGAACAGCAAATAAGAATGTATACGAAATATGTGATTTCACTATGGCATGATTCAAAATGGTCTGAAAGAGGAATGATAACCTCAAACTACAGCAGAGGGAATTTATATATCTTTTGGCAAAAAGGACCATTCCTGTACCATTTTGGTTGAATATGAAAGTAAATGAGAATGTTTTTAAAAGTAAAATGTTTGCAGTTTTTATTAATTTAAAATCTATGCTTTCACAAAACCTACAGAAATATTTTTGGATTCTGCTTAAATTAATCTAGATTTTAAAAATTTCTGCCTGACCTAAACTTGATTTTCCCACCATTTTTTCTACTTGTTTGGGGGTTGTTGTTTGTTTTTGGTGGGGTTTTTTTGTTTTGTTTTGGTTTGGTTTTTTTTTTTTTGCTTAGGTATTGGTATTTACACAGTTCTAGGTAATTTTTGTTTTCATAGCCAAATTTTAGCAATTATAGCTCTATAAGTAGTAAAACTTAGAAAATAAAAGGAAGAAAAAATTATTGAAGAACAGTCTTCATCTATCTTCAAAGAGCATTTGCTATGCCACTCTACCTGTGGTTTATTTTGGTAATTGTAGCAGTCATTCCAAAAAGAATCATTTCAGTGTTAAGGTGATCTTTCACCCCAGTGCTGCACAGTTGTTACTGGGTCTGTTGTTAATATAAAGGAGATAAAACTATCAGTCTCTATCCAATATGTGAGCCTGTGCAGCTCTGCTTATGCACAGCTTCTCAAATGCCGTTAATACTGTTTCAACATCATGGACAAAATTTTCGTGTCACAAACTGGTCTGAACTAATTTATTATATTTTCTATTCTTCTATTTTACTCTTTTTATCGCAGGTCTTTTTCCTTATGTACATCAATACTCAGTTATTTATGATCAAAAATTTGTTTAAAAGTTTTAAAATAATACTTATGTTTTAATTCTTACTCCTTTTTTCTTTATCTGCAGGATTTTCCCTAATGTTTCTGATTATAGTAGAATAAATGACTCTAAAAAAATTATTATTTTGTACAAGATAAAAAAGAATCAGAGCATTTCTGATCTGAAAGCTTTTCAAATTTTTCACTATTTTCAATACGTATTTTTAAGCAATCATCCTGCATAAGGTGCAATACTAGTTGGAGCTTTTTTCTTCTTGCACAAAAATAATCCATAAAATTTCAGTCTAAAATTTAATTTTTTTTTAGACTCAGAATGATAAAAATAAGAAAAAAAGGTTCAATTGATGAACAGGGTATCATTAATAGTGAGAACACAAGTTCTGGAAGCTTAATGGTAACCATAGTAAAGAAAGGATTTCCCAAGAGTATTTTCCCATGTAAAAATGGCAAGAAGACAGAGACCACAAAGAAGGCATCCTTTGTCAATACTAGAATTCTTTTTTCAATTAAAATGTACTTTTTTTTTTTTACTGAAATCTGTAATGTTATGCTTAATAATGTGAGTGTACAGAGTAAATTAAAATTATGCAGCTTCACAATGCAAATATGACCAAAACTTGACATCAGTTGGTTTGGACCATAAATATCTGAGATATAAAACAAAAGTGAAAACCCCTCTAAACAGCTTTGAACCCAGAATAATTAGGATTAAATGTTTATGCTGCTTTAAGGTAACTGATAGATCTTCATCTGATGTATATTGATGTCATTCAACAAATGATTTTCAATTGCAAAGGAAACACTGGATTGTTGATGTTGCTACTTAAAAACTACACAAATAGAATATTAAATACAAAGTTATAAATTCTATAGAATACTATTGAAGCTCTTACTGGATTTCATAAGTTCTTAAAGTTAAATATTGGCTTTCCGGGCAGGTTTTCCAAGTTCTCATGACTCTAATTCTTATTTGCTGTAATATTTTGTTTTGTGGTTTACTTATTACTGCCAACTCCTTACAACTATTCTCCAAAATGTTTTCTTATAAGGATATGAAAGGTTTCAATTCTACAATTTCTAGAGAAAATATGTTAAAAAGGTAACAAGGTTGATAAGCACAGTTACCCATACAAATCAACAAAATGATTCTGAGGAAAGATATAGAATGATAAATCTCAGAGAATATATCAATAGATACAGAATAGCATGAGTGAATTTAAAAATATTCTTCATGATCTTGTCTGTAATTGCAATCTCTTCCGCTGTTACTGTATATCAGAAAATTGCAGCAAGGTTATCCAAAGAAAAATCACTTTTTTGAAATATTTTATGGGTTAAGTGCAAAATTTCTTACAGTACCTTTGTATTTACAAAAGTCATGATGCTTTTGTTCTAAAATAAAGAAAAAAAATGCACAGTATTGGGATTATTTAACCCTTCTTGTTTTCTGTGGGATATCTGGAAAAAAAGAAACTCATTTAGCAGAAATGGAAGGAGGAACTTAGAGGTAGATAATTTGAAAAATGTATTCTGGAATGAATATAAATATGCTCTTATCCCAAATCTTTTGCTAAAGCAGGCTGGCTACAACAACATTAAAGTTAATGCAGAGATGATTTTGCTTCCTGTCTCCGTCGTTTAAGAGTTTCTGTAAAATATTTCTGTACATTCTTGTATTTTTGTGCCACTATTCTGATGTTGGTCAGATATCTGTCATGTTCAGATGTTGGTTTTCTCCTTCTCTGACTCTGCTCTATTTGAAATCACTCTTTGAGTCCAAAAAGAAATCTACATAAACAGGAACAGAGTCAGAACAAAGTGCTAAATTCCCTTTCCCAGCTGAGGACTGGCCCTAACTGATACCCCAGAGTTTGACTTCATATACATTAGTTTTGTACACAAAGGAAGATCAGATTTGCCTTTATAAGAAATACTAAGTGATCCAGAAAAAAGTTTAAATATCAGTATTCTGAACAAATTAGCAAAAGCACAGAAAAACAAATTCTTAAAATAGTGTTTTTGCAATGAAACTTGCAAAAAATGTAATGTCTTGTGAGGAAAGCACTTTATACAGGAGATTCTTTTTTATCTTGGTTTACAATCAAATAAAGACAAACATAAAATACCTGGAGTGGATAAAATTCTTTATTTCCCTTTAGAAAGGAAGTAAAGGCACACACCTTTAGTATTTTTACAGCTTTTTTCCTCACAGATCTTATTGTGAGTCAAGCCTAATAAGTTCACACAGCAGAGGAAAGTGCTAGTCAGCATACTCTGTATTGTAAATAACTTAAAATGAGAAGTGAATCAAATGGGATTATTTTTCACTAACTTCTATAAGCATTCAATTGGTCGTGAATGCTAGAAATCAGAGAGACCAAATGTATGTTTTCTGGTTCAGTGACTTCACTTTACACAATTACTTTCCTATCAAAAGGGGAAATGGTCAAGTTGACTCAGAAAATACTGAGGGAAATGAAGTTAAAAAGAAGCAATTCTTTTGTCTGCTGGACTTCTGGACAGCAGTAAAGACAGTCATTCTTATCTTAAGTTTGTGTGCTAATCTTCACGAGACTCACCTTGAGATGAGCTCAGTTGGTTTAATTGAACCCAGGCCAGGGTTGTGGGAACAATCTTGTATGGGCCATCCACTCAAGAGCTGGACTTGATGATCTTTGTGGGGCCCTTCCAACTCAGAATATTCTGTGGTTCTGTGACCAACTCAGAAACAGTAGTGACTTATTCACTGTGAGATTTTTAATTATTTATGAGTGGTGACATGGGGCTTGACATAGACTTTCAGCCCAGTCATAAAGCAGCAAAGAGGGACTTGGACCCATTGCAGATGCAGCCTCAAGAAGAGTTTTGGGAATCAATCATGTGAATCTATGTCTGGATTCTGGGAAACAGTGGTTTGTAGCTGGGTTATACTGCCAATAAATTACTTTTTCTCTACCTTGTTCCTCCCTCAGTTGGACGATGTGGTCAGTGAGCTGTAAGAATGGAACTGCACCTCTCTCCACTCACTCTTATCTTCCCTCCTCTCCCAACCCATACTTAATGACTGTACTCCAAGAAGTTGTCACAAGAGTAGAAAGGAAATTCTTCTATTTTACGATTGCCTTTTAAAAGATGCTTAATTAAATTCACAGCACAGCCTGTGAGGCCTCTTTCAATTTTAATATTGGCAAGGATGTGAAATAATATCTTTGTTCCACACGTTTTAACCTTTTATTCCTTCCCAGTGCCAAAATGCAAAGTTTAAAATGGTGTGCAGTGGCATGCAGCTGTGAAAACAGAGTGATTTCTGGACATGATTACATTGAAAACCAAATTTGTTATCTACTCTCAAAGGTGAATATTTAGTGCATTTTTTTCCCTTACCCACTTAAACTCTGAAATGTAATACATTTACAGAAAAAAATTCCAATCATTTAGCATCTACTGCCTCTATTCCTTTGTGTGCTTTTCCACATCCCCAGTGATCAATGCTAAGCATTTTATCAGATTTAAGACTGTAATAAACAGTGGAAATAGAGTGGGTTCATCTTATCTTATCCCAGTCTCATTTACACTGAGTAGGATCAGTTAAGCTGTGCCTAATGTAATGAATCTATCCTCATCAAAATATTTAGACTTTAATTTTTAAGTCATTACAAGGGTATTCTGTGCAGTTCTGAGACAAAATCAATTTGGCAGGAGTTTTTGCATCATGATTTTCTGTCACAGTGTCTGGGTGGAAAATAAAATTTACATCTGAGCATTGTGGCCCAGCCCTATTCTGTAATTTTGTTGACTATGTTTGTAGATATATTTTCATCAGAACTCCCTGAAGAAGTATGTTCATTTTTTGTCATTTTTTCATGGTTTTATAGAGTCAGTAAAAATGGGAGCCACATACCTGAGAAAGACATTTAAATATCCCTATGATAAACAAGTTCAATTTTAAAATTGTAATTCAATGTTCAAAACAGATGATGACTAAACACTTTTACTAATTGCATAACTATGTATCATTTAAATAATCATATAAATACAGTTGATTAAGAATGACTGATCTTTAAGAAAGCAATCAAAGTAACACAACCAAAACAACGCTGAAAGAAAGGAGGCAAAATGTTGCATTGCCACAAGGAGTTTCCAAATGTGCTTACATGCATGGATTTAAGCACTGCAAATCTAAATGTAAGAATAAGCACATAAATAATTCCTGCTGATTGCAGCAGAAGTGCCCATCTAGGGAAGGCAAATGGATTCTACCTTATGTCAGCTATTCAAATCAGTGGTGAGAAGCTTTGCTTATACCAGTTCCAATAATAAACCACCTTTACACTGAGCTCAGCCCCCAGGAATTTCCTCCAAACCACACAATGGAAAGTTTTATATCTCCTTTATGTCCATGCAAGTCCCCTGATGTCTTGCAGAGGTAAAGATGTAAATGTCCCTGAATAATTGAATTTGTTTTGAATAGAAAGTAAAGTCAGCATATGAAAGAAGGCATACATGGCCAGGACTGCTCAGTGTATCCCTCAGTCTGCTATAGTCTTCCTCTTACTAAGAGACTGTGAAAAAGGTACAGACCTGAGTCCACAATAAATAATTTCAGGAAGGTATTCATGTCAAGAATTTCATGTCTTTGTAGCCTTTTCAATATGACTTTTTAAGGTTTTTTTGAACTGTTATAATAATAATAATTATATATAAAACATTATAAATGTTCCACCAGAGCCATGGATGCATGGTGTAATTAAACAATAGCCTTTGAAAATATTCTATGGTTTGCACCTCACAAGAAAGGATAATAAATATATAAGTGGGTGAAGTGAACACCAAACAGAAGCTGCATGAATTTTTAAATTCTTTTGCATCAAACAGAGCTTCAACACTAAAGTAAAAGCAGTAGGGGGGAGAAGGGAATGAATTATTTCCATCTTCCAGAAGTTGCTTAATTTCTTGGACTTCAGTCTGGGGACCCTTTATAACTCATATTTTTATATGAAAAATATAGAGAGCTTAAGCATCTTCTCAAATTTGAGTGAAATTCTGGTACCATTAAAACATCACTACATTATTTGTCACACCCTTATAAAGCCCAGCGTTTAGCCCAAGTGTTTAGTCTCAAACCACCTTAAGACACTGATTTTTTAAAACCTAATGTTGTAAAAATAATGATGTGTAATCAAAGCTGACTAATTTCAGATGCCTTTGCTTTTCCTATCAATCTATGTGAATTTTCAAAAGCACGTATGTGAGGAAGGAGTACATGGAAGTTATTAAAAAATTATGCCAAGGTTCAGCAGCAAACCCTGCTATTAAAATTAGGAATCCTGTTTATATGTCAATGCTGAAAATCTCTTTCAGGTTTTCCCATATCCTGAGTACCTACAGTAGCTCATGGACACTGTGGCAGAGCTTCCTCTCAACTCCTTATCCAGTAGCTGAACCTTGGGGCTGTGATATTTCCCAGAAGTGGCGTGTGGGGCACTAAGTTCCTGCATAGGTGCCACATTCTCCTTCCCCAGTGCACCAGGACGTTTACTGCTGCCAGTTGTGGCCCTTTAGCTCTGGAGAGATGTGCTGAGTGCCTGGACACAGGTGTGGTTGAGAAAACACTATGCCATGTATGGTTCTATAGGTCTCTCACAAAAAGTTGAGGGTTTTTCTTAGGCGAAATTATATGTATATGTATACTATATGTGTATGTATACATATATGCATTTTGAAAACTTGAGTTTAATATTTTTAGAAGCATTCTTTCTTAATATATCATCCTTTCAAAAGCAAATGGTGCCATTACACTACAGAACAGAATTAAAAAAATAATACTGGCAATAATGAGGTAGTACATGAGTAAATATAGTAATAACACAAACACTTACTTTTTGTGGAATATACTCAGATAAATTACTGGTTTTGTGCTCAGAAACACATATCTTCCAAATAATTTCTTTATCTAAATTCTTCATAATTACATTTAATGATTCTATTCTTTTATCACAGTGCAGGATTTAAATAATAAAAGAATACTAATAGACTGTAATTATTGTAATCTATCTGTAGATATTAAAAACATTTCTGAGAGAAAAGAATGTTTCAGTTACTGGTAATACAGTGTTACTGCTGAGCTCCATTCATATTCCTCCTCCCTAATTAGGATTATAGTGTTCAAGAGTCTCTTCTTAACTTCAGCAGTTAAAGATTTGGGATGAGAGTAACGTGCACACAAAGTGCAGTACAAGCTCTAGTGTTGCTACAATCCCCATGCCTGATCTTGGGCTCTGTTTAGCTAACTTTGAGATTCTGAGGTACAGAACTAAAGAACAAAAGATTTAAAGCACTCCAGAAAGCAAATCCTTACTTGGCTTGTCAAACTATACATACTTGTTTTACAATTTATCACAGCTGGTATTCCTGACCTGACTTCAGGCATTAGAAATCAAGAGCAGCCTTCTTCTTACCTTAGTGTGCTAGCCCATAGAGGTATTTTGATGTTTCTTTTGAAATCATATCTTATCCAAAAATAATAAGTACCAATGCGTCCTGTCTTTTTTCTTAACATTTTAAATGCCGAATGTTTTTTGGTTTTTTTTATCTCAAGAAACTTGATTTTCTCTCCATACTAAATCCATCCCCTAAACTCCAATGCTTTTAAACAAATTAAAATAAACATAAATACAGATTATATGTTACTGATATAAATGTTAACGTAAGAAAAATGTGTTACAGCACATTTCAAAACAAAATTTTACAAGACACTGCCTCAATGACTTTTCAAACATTTTAAGCCTCGTGAATAGTTTCTTCTGTTGGTTGAAGGCTTAAAAAAACAAGTGATAATTTGAAATGTGTCAGGGGCAATCCAGTTAATCATTTTACTAAAGAAGGTCTGTGGGAAAATTAGATGCCAGAGTAGCAAAAAGGGCTGGTGGTAATGAGTAGTGCAGGTTTGTTTGCATCAGAATCAGTCCTCAGAGTTGGCCACTGACACATCACCTATAAACACTAGGCAGGCACTAGAACCCATTGAGCAACAGTCTGAACTAACAGCCCAGTAAGATTTTTCATTAAATATTTAAATAACATAAAAATACTGACAGTTTCTCTCCCCAAAGGAACCTCAGTATGAGGGCCTGCATCTATAATTTAAACATTAGAATGTAATCAGAAAAATGCATATTTATATGTATTATATATGTAGATAATAGTATACATTTGATGTATAAAATATAGAGATAAGATAAATAATACATCATAATATGGTACAATCACACCATTCAGAAATTATGGACATCTTGGCTTGGTATTTGAATCAGTCTCCAGAGCTGATACCTGCTTGCAATTCACTGTTGCTATTTACTGTTCAGTCTAATCCAACCACTTATTATTAGGGAAGCAAATCCAAATTTTTTTTCTATTTAATATTTAAGTCATATTCTTTAAGATCTGTTACTTACCTACTACAGTATTTCTTTGAGGTCAAGTATTTTAGGACTTGGTTATCTGAAATAAAAGTCAAAAAATCCTGTTAAAATATGAGGCACTGTCAAAGAATCACTTCCCATAAAAAGGAAGGTTTCACTTCCACAAATTCAAAGCATAATGACAACAAAACAGAATATTGTTTGGTACAGTCTTATTCTAGACTTGGTGGTATTATGAAAATAGAAGTGGCAATACAAATAATAGCACATGTGTACAATCAGTATTAAGTTAATTTATGACCAGAATTTTCACTGTTCCAGATCTGTATAAATAAAGTATTTCAATTCTGTTCAGTGATTTTTTTAAATACCAAGTTAATTCATTTTAATTTGCATAAATAAGGAATAAAAACTTAATCCATGCTATCGCAAATTTCATTCTAATAGACATAATGAGGATTAACGTGATTCAATTAGGTTATACCACTTTAACTATGTACCAGTAGGTACAAACACTTCACCATTAGTAGCTTAGAAATGGAACCCAGTGACTCCATCCCTTCAATTTCTCACTGATATCTATTGTAAGTAGATTTATAACACAAATGAGAGAGGGTAAGAAAAGGCTTCTTCCTTAGTAAACTTAATCTTTCAACACCCCCCCCCGCACCTTCACAGTGCTGTGGTCTGAAGATGAGACATCAAATTGATGTTCCAGAAATACTCTATAGACAAAAACATCTTAAATTTTACTAGCTTCCCTTAAGAAAGGGGAAGAAAAATTTCTAATTTCATTTTTCTCATGCTGTGTTTCCTCCTTCATGCAAACCCTTCATTTGGTACCCTAAGATTCAGGAACCTGCTGTTACTCCAGCAATTACTGACCTCGGTGCTGTTCATTTCCAGACAAGAAAGCTGCTGAGAAAAAAATTCCTAAAATGGGTGGCATGGGGATTAAAATAAATTATCATGATGGAATTTGTACTCTGCTGTAGATTATCAGTATTCCTAAATGAGCATTAGCATAAAGAGTTGATGTGAAGCCTTTCCACAAAATAATTTAGGCCTGTAATAAATATTCAACACACTGGGCTTTAAAATGGTTCCATCTCAGGGGAACAAGCTGGCTCTTGCTTTAGCATCAATACACCAGTTGGCAGCCATAAAGTGAAAATGATACTTCACTCCAAAAGTTGTTTCTTCCTTAGAGAAAAACTGAGCTCCTGAAGAGAGGAAAGAGTTGAGAAGAGAGAAGTTACTATGAATCCTACATTGAAGTAACAAGTTTACTAGCTTTTTCTTTCCATTCTCGCTGTACTACTATTTTCTAATTTTCATAATTCCTTTCATCTTAAACCACAACTTTTTCAAAGGTCTCATCTGACTGAGGCCCCATGAATTTGCAGATAAAGCAGCTTCACTTATCTTTCCAGTTTTATTTTAAAAAACAAGCAAACAAACAAAACCCAAAGCAAAACAAACCACAAACAAACAAAATAACCCTGGTAGTTTAAGGCTGCCCTCCAAAATCTTCCAGCATTTCTTGCAACCAAAATTCCATGCTAAGCAACATTTGTATGCATTCCACAGGAAAGAATGGGAATGTGTTCATGTCAGTGCTCATCATCATCTGAAAATTAATTAGGAAATCAAATGGCAATCAATGTGTTTTTATCTATTACATGCTTTCCTGTTGGATGGCATCTGAAAATGAAACAAGGAAGGCAGCTATGAAGGGGAAATGGTAATCATATCCTTCATACAAAGGAATCCATTTTACTGTTGGTCCTCAAAGATCTCCTTTTGTAGAAATCAGTCTTGAAGAATTTTTTAGCAAATAAATTGTTGATCAATAATATACTTGTTAAAAAATATTTGAAAGCAAACATTACAGAGGATTATATTATGTGCAGCCGGGTCCTCACAGTCTGGTTTAAAGTCCAAAGATATTTTTAGGTGTGTATGATATGAAATTGCAAAATCCATTTTTTTTCCTCACAAGTGTTGGTATACCTATACCTGTGACTTCTATATTCTTCTTAATATCAGATTTCCATTTATCTTTTTTTTTTTGATTTAGCAATAGCTTTATCTGATGGAATATAAAATATATGTTAAACATCTTTTTATATGGCTTTCCCTGTTTTTTATTCTTAACATTAATTAGTGTTCTAATGTAAATTTTGTTATTGATATTGCTGTCATGTCACCTATTTTAGATACCTTATAACTATTTATCCAATTTATAAGGTTTATATCAATCCTAGATGAAAAGTCCTAGAAAGGGCTTAAAAATACTATGCAAATATATATAAAAAAGAATGTTTAAACTAGAAAATATAAATTATAAAATTTAAATTTACATGGAGTTTTTCTTGAAGTATTTCACTAATATTGAACAAAACTCTTCATTTGGCAGAGGAGATGAAGATGTTTATTTCTGGAATTAGCAATTCTTCTGCTATGGGTGAAAATCACCACAAGTATGCTTTCTTAACTTTAGCTGATTATAGGCATAAAATAACTAAATAGCTCTCTTTAAGCTGAAAATTAATTTAAAAACAGATAATGAACAAAATTCACCATTTTGTTGGTGACAGAAATGCCACGTTTCTTGATTCATTATTTTGTGTCCTCAACAAATGTGATAATACAGGTCCTTTGAAAAAAAAAGATTTCTTGGTTAAGTTTTCTTGTTACATATAGGGGTTTTCTGGATGAAAGAGAAACATGATAAAAAATTTACACAACTTGAATGAGAAAATAGGCATGTCACGTATTTGTTTAATAATCTGATTGTCATTGTCTCCAAATAGAAAATAAGTCTTCAAACACGACCTAAAGGGTCTAATAATATTAGTAGTAATAAAAACATTCCCATATTTTAAACTACTTTTTTTTTTAATGATAGACACAAACAAGTACTTCATTACTTATCTACAGATATTGAAAAGCCAGAATTATTTTTTACTCTACATTTGTTGTTGTACATGCTTTATAATTGTTTAAATCATCAACAAGCAAGACTTGCAATCTTCTTCCCTGGGGTAGATCTCTGCAACTATCCAACTAAATCCAACTAAGTGCAGCATAACTTCAGATTTACATGTAGAATTGTGATCTGGGATTTTCATTTTCAAAGAATTTTCTGCACATGGGTTACCCAAAAAATTAAAGTGCCCATAGTATTCTCACTGATAAGCTTTCTCCACTTGATCAGTTTTATGAAGATAATTGGTTGTAAAGGTCTGAGCTAAATTTTATGAATGTTAGCATAAGTCTGAGTCAATGCAAAAGGACTTTGTATCTCATTCCTTATATTTTGATACAACATCTACTAGTTGACAAACTGGTTATGAGAATTTAATTTTAACTTTTACCCTTTCAAAACTTTCTCATACTTCTGATTGAAATGAGATTGGTAACACAATGGTCATGTTGATTTTAAGATTCTAAGAGCCCCTGAAAATTAGAGATTTAAGCATGTGCTAAATAAATCCATGTGGATATTAGTGATATCATTAAAATGCTATGTTCATTATCTAAATGTCATGCTGGACATGGAGACTGTTCAGATAATTGAGTAAGAGATAACTAAGGGATTTTTTATATAATGAAAAGGAAGGATGTTCTGACCCTGTTATGGATAAATAAGAATTGTTTAAAGATAACTGAATATGTACTTTTAGCTAAGAGTATTGCAAGAATTCAAAAAGTACATTGTTCTCCTTTCTTATTGCTGTTTCACCATTTTATTATTTATCATTTTAGAAAACATAAATATACTTTTTCTTAAATTTATTATTAATCTAGGCAAGAAACTTCTGAAATAATTCATTGTGCATTTTCTTATTAGGCATTTACTGCTCCTTTAGTAAAATAGTGAGGCATGTTAAGCTTAAAATTCACCAACCATCTACTGTAGCTACTTTCCTGAGTGTCATAGAAATGAACTTCTGAATTGCACTCAGAATATCAATGCTTAAAGGAAAAAAAATTGTGCTATGTCATTGCTACTGTCATAGCAGGCAAGTCCATATTTGAGATAATTTAAATTATTCTCAGATTATTTGAGGTTATTTTTTTATATAAATACTATCTTCTTAGTGAATAGACTTAATAAATATATCCCCAGTTGAATATTTACAGATAGATACAGCGATTGGTACTTGACTCAAGAGAGACATCCAGCTCCCAGCCAGCAATGTATCGCTTGATAGTGGATTTGAAAGGAAATTTGAAAGGAATTTAGGCAGCTGAAGATCCAAATAGGCAGAGTGAAATCAGCAGGTTGTGTCAAGCATCCTTTATTCTTGCTGCCACCACTGTTGTCAGGAGTGTCCCCATGCCTACTGACACACCCTGAGTGCCAGCTCTTCTTGACGCTGTTCTGAGCAGCCTACAGGACTCCCAACACCTCACACGGCTTCAAAAATTTGGCCTACCCATGGATTTGTTGAAAAGAACACACTTAAAGATTGAGTCAAAACCTGCAGTATATTTGGGGTTCTACAAGGTTATTTTGAGTAGAAAAATTCATGTGGAATGGTGGGTACTTTAACTCGACCAGAAATTGTTTAAAAATGGCAGACTAAGATGTTACCAATGGCTTTAAGGACAAATTAGGGGAGGGGGTGTTATTATTTTTCTATGTTCAGGCTGTTATCAAAGTCAATATATTGAGCAGAAACCAATTAAAATTAAAAATGTAAAGCACCAAAAACAATTTCATACATAAGGGTTCTATCTATTGGCTGACACTAAACTGACGTCCCCTTTTAAAGCAATAAAATGGCTTTTCCTGCACCTAAAGTAAAGTCAGCTAACTGAAAAGTGTATGAAGAACAACTCTGGCAGCCTTCATATGCAGCTGCTTGGCTCAAACACAGATTCATTACTGAATAAGAAAAGTGACTTTTATAACTGGAAATTTGAAGAACACTAAAATTTAAATGTTGAAATGATGCCATATTTGGTTCAGTGTAGTTAAATTAAAAATAAACATAGTTAGGAATTTGGGTTTGAAAACAACAGTATAAAAATATTTAGATTAAAACTACATTTAAATATTTTCATAGCAGAGGCTCGTGATCATGAAATTTGTTAAATTTAAAATACTATTTCATCTGAATGAAAAATACTATTTGGGTATGGACCATTCATACTTAAACACACACATTGATTCTTTCAATGGCAGCCAACATCCTCAGTTCTTTGACTTTTTATGTGTTTTGATGATATGTTTTTATAAAACTTGGTTCTACTAATTTTGTGTCTCTTTTTCTCTAATATTTATTTTAACAACAAATATGTAAAGCAGACATTGTTTATGCTTCTTTATACACTGGTGGACATTCTCATATACTGCTCAAAAAAATATTACATACAAACCAAAGTAGAATAGCAAAAGAATTAGAGCATTCACCAAGGTTCAAAACAAAATAATTCAGTGGGACAGGAATTCATTTTGAGGATGAAGCTCATAAATTAAGGATATCAATAAGCAGCTTATGGGTACAGAGACACCACAGGTCAAAACACAGAGAAAACAGAATATCAATTGATTAAGTATGTCACTGGTTATTTTTTAAATCTATATAAAAATAATATATTTTTATATTATTCTGTACATTTTCACAGTTCACAGACCCTCGATTCTGTTAAGAAATATATTAATTAAATAGGCTCTGTTTCTAGATTATTGAACACACTTTTTTTACTCTTTTAAATGTGCCTTTATTAAGCGTGGAAAAATTAAAGCACAGTGTCTTAATGACACATAATAATTTCAAGAATATTAATTTCCTTTTAAAGGAGTTAATTGCTAGTGAAATTCAAAGTTCAGACTCATAATATAATATAAAATCCTTTAATGTTACAAACTAGTTAGATTCTATCTCAACTAACTTACTGCTCTAGAAATGCTATTTCTAAATTTTATACTGATGTCGTGACACATTAGTTCTGGAGGAAAGCAAGCAATAAATATTCTCCTACTAAAAGCCACAGGGCTTAGGAGTTTGTTTTACTTTGGGTTTGGTTGTAGTTGTTTTTTTGGTCTTGGTTTTTTGTTTTCTTTTTCCTAATGG
The DNA here is from genome assembly GCA_013401135.1 of Cettia cetti. Classification (NCBI taxonomy): domain Eukaryota; kingdom Metazoa; phylum Chordata; class Aves; order Passeriformes; family Sylviidae; genus Cettia; species Cettia cetti. The sequence continues at coordinate 95,332 of VZUI01044858.1, forward strand.
GAACATAGATTTTCCTTTTAATTGAGAAAATTTTGGGAGGTATCTTATTTAGGCAGATCTGAATCAGCTTTTGTATTACACACTCAAAATCATATTTTTGCTTCAGATTCTAAGTAAACTGGGCAAAGGGGTTTTGGGCAAGGATTCAGAATCTTAGGAGTTAATAGTGAAGAGCTTTTTTCTAAGCACCAGGACAACCAGGTTCTTTTAAAAGAATCATTTTTGGAAGGAAACAGTTGATTATCTTTTGTTAACATAAAGCCAATAAGCTAAAGTGGTATCTTTAAAAAGAAAAACAATTTTTTTTTTTTTTTAAATTTTGAAGTGGGGTTGTGCATGTATGAATATATTCTTAACATGTAAATATGGTATTTTTGCTGATGTTGTTTTTCTAATCTCAGATTGCCAGGCAAGATATCCTTTGGTGAGAAGGTTTTTGAAACAAAATTGTATGGAAAAATGAAAGAAATGAGAAACCATTCCATTCACCCTCCACTCATGTCCCCACTGAAGACAGCCAGCGTTGTTACGGACACTTTGCAGGCTGTAAGCCGAGGATAACCCTTGGCCAAGACCAGAAACACAACAAAAGTACAGACAGCCAAGCATTGCCTGGGGTACAGAATAGAGCCAGGGGTGTTATCCTGGCTGTCCCCTGGGAGCAGGAGGCCCTTTAGCAGGCCTGGGTTCCTGCCAGGGCTCTCCAGAAGGGCTGGAGCAAATCTGGCTGCTCTATGCATGCAGTAAAGCTTCCCAGCTACAGCACGGAGGCACAGGCAGAGGGAAGAAACTGCACAAAGCTATTTAGCTGATTAGCAATGAGATCTCAGCAGTTTTTGACAGCTAGCATGTGTCTTATCCCGCTAAAACATGTTGTTCTGTAAATCCTCAAACCTAGTTTCTATTACTGTTTTAAAAGAGCTCTTACTGCCTATGGTACTTCTGGTGCTGGTGGTGACACATTATATGTGACAAATGGTGTAAGGAAGGGTTCAGAAGGCCAGAAACATTGTCTTGTCACAATAACAAAAGGACAATCTTGTGTCTCGAATCAAGAATATCCTCTTAGAAGGGAAACTTATTTTGTGGTACACGCAGCTCTAAACTGTTATGTAATTGGCATCATTTACTCTATATTTATGGCATTATGAGTTTACTGTATTTGGGTTTGCTCAAATAATTTTACATATCTTGGAGAAATTGTATTTTATATGAAGATTTAATCTAACCACAGCTGCAGCAATATAAATTATACTTAAGACTATGCTGATTGATTATAATCAGTTGTAATCATGTCTTATAATTACATTGCATTCTGGAAGTAAAGGACTTTTAAGCCTACTCAGCATCCTGCTACATAAAGAAGATTAGCTGTTACTTCTGACAATCTCAGCCAACACTGAAATATGCATATAAACACCAGCTTTTATAAATTTATTGTTCAAGAACCAAATTAATTTCTTTTTGTGTCGATAAAAGGCAAAATGGAAATAAAAATGTAAAATTTATTGAAAGCCACACTTCTATAAAATATCCTCATTAAAATATTTATAGTCTATTTAGTTTCAGTATACTAATAAATATAAGGAAAAATCCATTTTCTTGATATCCATCTGATAATTATTTATTGGTATACCACTGTTCAATCTTCAACAGAGTAGTGCAGGATGCACTGAAGGTATGACATGTAAAACCGGCATCCAAGTGCTAGGTATAAATCAGTGTTTCACTATGACAGTAAATTCAAAAGTCTTTATAGGTGTATGTAATATTCCAGTTTCACTCTGGCAGCTTAATAGGTCTCCTTTTCAAAGAAATCAGCTTTCTTATTTAACCCAAGCACAAGGCAGCTAAGTACTTGTACTCATATGTCCAGTGCAGTGAGCAGACAAGAGACACCCACTTGCCAGAGATCCAGTTGCTAGTTCCTCTAGGACCACTTGGAAAAAAGCAAATCTTGTGTGTTTGCTTAATTTTGGGCCTTTTGGTTCTGGTTGTCTGCATGTTTCCTGCTCCAGTCAAAAAAAATTATCTTGTTCCATAATACTAGTCCTTCTCCCATGTGTACACTTTGACAAGTAGAGGTAGCAAGTTCACTTCAGCCTCCAGGGCTTGTCTGTTCCTGCCTTCCGAGAAATCCTGGGAGCTATTCCATTTTGTAACTGTTAGATGGCAATGGCCAGGCCATGAGCAAAACCATAAACACCTGAGTAGAATTTCACTCATTCTCCAGAATAGTTTCATTACATGCTATTTCATTTCCACTTCACCTTCAATCATTTCATCTGTTTCTAAGTTGTGCTATAGGTATCCAGTCCATAGGATTACAGTCAGTAACCTAATCTCTGCTCCTGTTGCCCCCTACAACAGTTTCAGAAGATTAGTAATCTTAGAATTCTTTTAAGAAGGAAAAAAAGTGAGGTCATGTGATAAGAATGTAGACAATTTCATCACTCTTTCAACTTTTTTCTTTCAGCAAATATGAGTGTTCATAGCCACCCAGTCTTGTAGATTGCCCATGCTACAAAGTGATATATTTTTCTCTGTATTCAATACACTGTTTTGACTATAACTTGATCTTCATTCTGTATAAATGAGCAAACATGAGGGCACTGTTACCTCAGTATTCTTGAGAGAGAGGATTGTCCCACAAAGTTATATGCTTTCAGCACTAAGCAGAATCTTGATATTTAATAAAGCATCCATGCTACATAGTTCAAAGAAGCTCAGTAAATATATTTTTGCATGGACATTTTATCAGAATATTTCATAATGTCTCCCATGAGGTTTTTGCTGGAAAATATGCATTCCAGTAAATTTGGATAGAATAATGTCACAGGAATTGAAAAATATTAAGAGAAACAGGATAATATAGACAAAATTAGACATAGATAATATAGACACTTGGGCCATATCTGAATTGGCAGATGGGTGCCCAACAGATTCCTCCATTGCCTGGAATGTTATCCCAGTGGAATTCCCATTGCAGATGCTTTCTGGCCTGGTGTGCTGTGTCCACACATTATGTTCCCAGTATAATCTGACCATGAAAATGACGGTGATATATATCTCAAAGGTCTATTTAATTTAAAAATATGGACCTGAGATCTTGGAAATACCCTTTTCAATCAATTATCCAAAACCTCAGTAAATTGCAGCCTTATCATCTTTTTTTATCTTCTCTTACTTCTATCCTTGTGTTTTACTTATGAAGCATATCTTGGCATTCTTTAAGCAACAAAAATATGGACTAAAAACTGTAGTTCCTTTTGTCATATAGATATATTTTTAATGAAGTCTATTCTTTTAAAACTATGACTACTATTTGCCTTGATCCACACTGTGTGCAATCTAAGTTAATTGAAGGGTCTGTAAGTGTCCTATTCTCACACCTATGCAGTGCTTACATTTCTTTCATTTGTCTGGATACATGTTGTTTATATCACATACAGTTTTACTTGAGGTTTTTTCTTTATAGCTTCAGTGTAGTTGTCCTTCTAAGTTAATGTCTCTGCAAAGTTTGTTCCTGTATCTTGGTCCATGGTGTGAAACTCTCCTTGACATTATAAAGAATGTCTTAATCTTTATTTTTTTGTAAGGAACATTTGAATATACATTTCATATTTAATCAGCTGTCTTTGTTATTCAAATTACTTATGCAAATTAGATGTTTGACAGACTCTGTGATCTAAGTTGCTTAAATTGTACAGCATGTATGTAGTGGGTTAACAGTTTCAGGAGCTGCCAGTACACTGCTCGACATGCTGAGAACACCAGTAATTACAGTCCCTGGTGCTTTGCTTTCCTAAATCATGGCTGTGCAGAATGCTCTTCAGTTGGATTTGATGGGGACAAGTCATGATGATAAAAACAAGAGTCAAAAATTAGAAAACAGTATTTACAGAACACAGCCTAGAGAAGAGAAGGCCCTAGAGGAAGAGAGAAAATGTATATGAATGAGAAATAATTGAAAATCATATGAGAGACCTGGGACCAACAAGGTTTTCAGAGCAAAAAAAGAGAATTAAACACAGATGACAAAATTTTTTATTAAATTTTACCTTTATTTAGGGTTTATATCTGTGCAGATATAGGGTTTGGGGTTTGGGGTTTGGGGTCTTTCTGGTGTTTTTTTAATTGATAAGGATCTGGTAGAAGGAAAGGCTAAAGCAGGATTCTGGTAGAAGAATTCAGATTTGGCATCAATAAAGGAAAATACAATTTTACAGAGGACATCCTCTACCCAGGTTCATGCAGCTGAGTAAACTTTCAAAACACTGCAGAAGACACTACTCAGAATATGAGTACTGAAAATACTGAATATGTGAATGTGTATATGGGTAGGTTCACATTAGTGGTGGTTTCGGCTGTTGCATTTTTAAGATGAATGATGGTACATTTAGAAGCCACTTTAGCATGCTCAATATCATAAATTATTATGTCTAAAGAAGAGGTGGCATTTTTAACAACATGAGCCATAAACTGCTATAAAACTAGTTGAGCTGCATGATACCAGAATGGGCCCAAGTCCATCTGGATGAGACCCAGAATTATGAAAACAAACTGACCAAGCAGTAAGAAATAAGTTCCAAAGGAAAGGAAATGAGACTATGCTCCTCATTAAGCTAATTACAACGACAACAAAAAAGTCTTTCTGCCTGGAAGAAATGTGGATTCCAGTTGGAGCAATCCATAAATTAGGTTTTGTAATTCTTTTTGTGACTTCAATCCACATTGTTCTCTTTAATACAGAAATAAATAGCATCTAATAAGGCCATCTTGCAAACATCAGTACTATCTGGCTCCAAGCTAGAATGATTCACTCAGAGAAGATGATTTAAATTAATGTATTTGTTATAGAGATTTTGTGTCACCAGCAGACTAAGAGACTGAGAGCTGTGTGCACACTGTGGGTCAGCAGTGCAGTGGCCCAAAGTGCTGGCTCCAGCGTGGATGCCAGAGCCATGACCCGAGTGTGGGAAGGTGACAGTCCATGATGTGCCCTGGTCCCTGGCTGCCCCAGCAGCGAGCACACAGCCCAGCATCTTTCCAAGGAAGGGTGTGCAGCCTGGTACCAGCAGGATGGGCTGGGGGCCAAGGGGTAGACAAATATCACAATGTGTGGCATGCTGTGTGCAACAGATGGGCTGAGCTGAAAGCTTCACTGGAAAGCAAACACAGCAGCACACACTTCAAACATCTGTACTACTTCTCTTGTATTTACCATCCCCTGAGTTTCTCCCTTCTCTTGGAAATGTGGCTAACTAACAGCTAGATTTCTATTAAGTCTAGTTAACATTTGCATTTTATCTGGTGTTTAAAGTTTAGACTAATTTTTCTGCAAACTTCAGATCTGAAGTTAACAGTGCAAACAGTATTATGAGAAACTTCCGCCTTCCACAATCTAATTAAGCACATCAATTGCATGTGTTTGATTCTCCAGAGACCCTAGGTATCCAAATTAGCCTTGCTGCACAAGCACTGCTTCACTTTTAGAATGACTGGGGTTTTCACTGCTTCATTATTCAGCTGTTTAGCCACATGTTACAAAGTGAGGTCATTTGTCCACCTCACAGTGAAAGGAAGAGAAAAGGTCATTAGCAGAAGTCCTGCTGGATTGAGCGGTGGTCTTCTCTGGGAGAGGTGCTGTGACAGGTAGCAATTTTGATCCGTACAGATCATTACTTCAACATACTATGTATTTAGTGCTGGGTGATTATTGTAATAGGTATTGTAAAATTCTGAACAGGGGTAACACTATAGGAGATAAGAGATAGAGAAGCTTAGAAAACAGGTGAAGGCCTTACCAGAGAGTTCCCTGGTTATAAATTTTCAATAAGCAACAACACAGAAAGAATAAAATGAAAGAAATGTATGCATTAGTACTGCAAATATTTCAAGTGACATATCTAAATACAAATAGTTGCATGTCAAAAGGATAAAAATACTTGTTTGTGACAGGTGGTATCTGATCTGATCAGGAGTATTCCAATACAAGAAATCACACCTGAAAATTTGGACTGATGATCACAGAGTTTCCAAATGAGAATAGATGCAACACAGACAGACATTAGCATCTGGGAAAGTGAACTACTTCATACATGGGACAAAGGAGGAAAGGAGCAAAAAAGGATAAGTAAATGCTTCTGTAAATAAAGTAACAGTCTTGTGGTTGCTGATGAATTGCAGTGGTTGCATTCATCAACACTTAAAGATACTGCAGCAGTGAAACATTAAACAGTGACAGACTGGCTGATTATTTTTTTTTTCTAAGGGATAAGGAAAACCATATTTTAGCAATGTAATGTTTTATCCACTGGGCTATGAACCTCTTTTGAACTCACATTATGAAGTGGTTGAGAAATGAATTGTGGTACGGAAGTGCATAAAAAAAAAAAAATACCAACCAGGAAAGCAGACTCAGGAACAGAGAAGAAAAACCCACTCTCCTTCTGCCTTCTGCATCCTACCACCAGATATTCTTTCAAGTGAGACATCCAAGTCACAAATAGGGTTACAAAACATTGAGCAAAAAACAATGTTTTACTAATATTTAAGATTGCTTTCTACACAATGTTCATAATTTCTTCTGCAGATGATTGTGCTAATTCACGGTGTGTTAGGAGATGTAAATTTACATCCTGCTCTATGTACTTTGTTCAAGGCTTGTGTTTTGAATAAGACTGATACCTTTACTTTGGCTTCTGTGACTGATATATGATGGTGCTTCCACCATCTCTGAAAGTGAGGAATATCTACTGGAATTATAATGATACACTAAAAATATTTATACATTTCCAACTTTAACTGTACTACTGTATATTTCCTCCTGTATGTATGTTACAACGTTTCCAAACCTAGATAAAATTCAGTTTGGGAAAGTGAATCTCAATAAAAAATTCATAGCCCTATTTGAACATTCTTACATGGACTCAATGTCCTCCTAGACATTTATTTTCTGAAAAGCATAATCACAACATGATGTTTTGAAACTGAAAAAGTCTCCAAAGAAGAGCCTTCTTCAAAACTTTTGAAAGCATTCTACTTAAAGATGCTCTTGGGAAACACTTTCTTGGAATGCAAATGCCTTTGAAACAGAAGCAGCATGAAATATAGTAAATAAAGTAATACAACCATTTAGTTTGGACAAGATGGAAATAATACTTTTTTTAAAAAAAATCTTCATGCAATTCTCCTCCTCAGTTGTCTTACACTAGCAAAAAAACCTGTTCTTCCCATTTAGAGAAAGGAGTAGAAAATAGCATAAAAAAATTCCACAGCACAACAGGGAAACTTTCCCTAGTCCAACACAGTTGTCCTGATGTCCTATAAAGTATGTGCTATGCTAGAAATCTAGTGCATTATCTGATATATTTATTTGAATTAACATTTAATCCTTTTTTAAATTATTGTGAACTGTCAACCTCCAAATAGTACCTCATTCACAAGCAATTACATGGCACTTTTATAAGATACATACATATATTGTTTATATAAATGCATATTACTCACTGGTTGTGAGTAAATCACTTAAAATAATAAAGAAGGAAAATATTTTTAATACATCCCTAGATTACAAATTTTGCAGAAATGCTGGTGGTCAGTGCATTTAAAAACCTACAGAAATGAAGATGCTTAATCATCAAATAAAGTGCTCCATTTTAACTAACCAAACTTGAAGACATCAGCCTTCACTACTGCTTCACTTTCCAATTCTGAAAAAAAAAATAATTTCCTATAGTCTAGCAAATGGGCATACTTAAAATTGTTTATGTAACCAAGAGCTTGAGGTGTTCAAAATGATGGTGCTGGATGATTATTGTACACCTAGGACAAAGATATCTTTTTCAAGTATATTTTTATTGTAATTGCTAAGTAAATCTTTTAAACAAAAATTCAGATTATATTATTTTGCTTTACAGTGCTTCTATGCCTTTCAAAGGACAATATAGAGGACCATTAATATTGTTGTATGCTACAAAATAAACCTGTTCCATCATCTTAAATTTGTCTGCCAACAATTGCTCAGTCATATTTCCTGTTCTTACCTCCATATCTTTGATTTGTACAGACTCTGTAACAAGTCAAAGTGATTTCCACTCGAGGTATATTCACTGAGACTTGCTGTATCTCAGCTGAATTGAGTGTATTACTTAGGAAGTTTTCGAAATGTATGTCTGTGCATATAGGTATGTGTGATGTGTATTATGGAGTGGTAGCTGTGTGTGTGTATACAGGCATATGTTGGCAGTGGTGAATTTCAGTTCCTGCTGCCCTGCATGAGACACGTGTATAAGATAACAGCCTGCTAGGAAAATAGTATATACCAAATTATGGAAAGTTCTCTATATCCTAAAACTCATAAAATATTTTCTTTGTGAGAACACTGTAGTGCTCAGCACCATATTCATAAACATTTTTACTAAAAGTCCAGACCAGTGGCATAAAAGGATGGTGTTAATTGGGTTCTCAGTTCTTGACTAGTGAATCATCTCCTACAAATCTATATTTGAAAAGGTAGAGAAGGGGCTTCCAGGTAGGGTCTCATTAGCAGAAAAGTCTTGCATTTTTCTTCTTTAATTTCTTTCAGAAAAACAGCGAGTTGATTTTCTTTTCAATTAAAAATGAATACTGTTACCAGCCAGGATTCAAAATCAGGAAACTATTGACATGAGTTTTTCTGCTCACATAATGTGAATAGTGTCCATCATCTGTAGAGGCTGGAATGATTTATGAACTCAGGTCTTGCAAAGAGAGCCCATTCAGGCACTCTATTCTGGGTACAAATGAAAAGCTGAAAGGTGTGTTTTCTTTCTAGGGCATTATGACATTGGAGACGGAACCAATCCTGTTAGAACATAAGTATTAAATTTACATGTTGTGAATCAAGGAGGAGGTCTATACTCCAGGCATCAGTAGAAGAAAGATTGTGTAGCCAGAGTTACACAACTAAGAAAGTTGTAGTAGTTGGATAGTCAGCTCAGAAATTCCCACATTTTAGTGCATAAAACTCAAAGCTGTCAAAAAAAAACCCTCACAAGGATTCAATTTCCAGATTTTCCTTAAGACATTTTCTATTAATTCCTACTTTCTGATGGTGCAATGCTTCTGTGGCAAGACTTTCAAGAGGATATTGTAGTATATATACTCTGAGGTTAGTTTTCCTCTTCAGATTCATTTCTCTTAATGTATAGCACAGAAGAGTTCAAACCTTTACAGATAAAATTAATATACTATTTCAGTAATTAAGTGTTTGAATGGGATTGATTTTCTTCCAGCCATAATCATTGGCAGAAGAGGAATTTTTGTTTCTGTGTCGAGTCTATAAGATCAATACAGGGTCTGGTTATCAGCTGATGGCTCATGCAGAGCACAACTTGTTGGTAGACTTCAAAGTTAGCAGTGTGTCACCTTCACACTTCCAGTCCTGTTCCAGATACGTGGGACCAGACTCTTGGCATCAGCCAGAGATGTCTGAATGCTTCTCTAAATTACTCTGGCTGCTAATTGTGCCAAACATTCATTATGGTACCCAGTAATCTCAGGGCAGAGTGCAGGTTTGGCTACATTTCCTATGCAGGTCCCAGGCAAGCAGATGGTTGGAGAATTATGCTGGCATTTGCCCCTTTAGTAAGCCTATATGCTCTGGGTGATGCTTCCACTGGTAAATGCAGGCATTAGTGACACTTGGCACAGACAGCACAAGACAAAGCAGCCTGGAAAAGAGGCACATTCTATTCTAATAGGCAAAATGATTAATAGCTATGTTTCATATACCATGCACAGTCTGAAATGTTTTCTACTCCATTGGATTATTAAAAGAGTATATTCTTGAAGTATTTTCCATTTCAGTCAACTTATTTAAAAATATAGTTAGGATTAAATGACAGACTTTCATGTTTATAATTGTATTTCTTTCACCAAGCTCCATGGTGAGGTGACAGCATCTGTGACCTTGCAGTGGATGCATGACAACTTTCACTGGCTACAAAAGACAAGCTTTTATTTGCTGCAAGGGTCATGTAACTCATAGTTCATTTAGGTTATGCTCTTTAACTGTATAGACACCACTGATCAGTTACCATTGCTCTGGCATAATAAAATAGTATCCCCAAGAGGAACTCTTACAGGTATAGGAACCTGTGCTGGAAGATAAAGCAGAATGGTATTAGTGAATGTCAAAGAATGTCTTGATTTTGCAAAGACAAAACTGCAATTTTCATGTTAATGAACAAACTCCTGATGTCATTAAATCCTTCAAAAAGTTATAAAAGAATGTATTCAGTTAGCAGGCAGATCAAATGTATCAAACCAGGCTCAGGTAACCCTAGCCTACAATTAAATGTCATTTCCTCTGGGGAACAATTCTTCAAACAGAGAGCAGCAATAGTGCCAAGAACGTGTCAGCAGCTGCAACTGCAACTGGGAAACAGCAGGTTATATTTCAGTGACTTAATTTGTTGTCTTAAACACAACCCTGAGAACTTCAGGTCTAAAAAGGTGGCAAAGAGATGAGAATGGGTATGTTGGTGATCTGAGGCAGATGTTAAAGAACTGGAAGCTGTTTTCTGGCAGTGCAGCCAAAAAAATCTCCTCCTTAATTCACTGCCTCAGCTTTGACAGAAAATAAAACTATTTAAAGTTCAATACCTGTCAAATAGAAATCAAATGTCAGTCTTCCATTCTAAGATGCAAAATTCAGAAGGCAGAAGAAATTGCTCTCTTACAATCTGGTTTTAAGAGAAGTCAAGATCAATGTTATTGATTTAACAAGAAACTTAATTATTCATTTTATATCTAGTTTATTACGAAAGTTTGCCACATGTTGACTAATTATTTTGCTAGGAAATTGTATCTGTCTAAATTAATAATGGAAGAGTGCAGAGTTTACCCTGAGGCTGCAAAGACTGGGAACAAACAGGAAAAAAACCCAGTTTAAGACAGCTAGAAATGTACATGTGATTACAAGCTTCAACCTTGCACCAAGATAAAGCATAAGGAAAACTGCAGTTATTATTTCCCACTGGAGGATAATTAAATACAAATAATAAAGCCTGCACGATCTGTGAGGTTATAATCCCTCTTTGTCAGGAAGTGTATTCCTGAGTGACAGCTGTCACAGGCCTTGGCTACATGTGACACAGACTGTTTGAAGCTCTAATTGTGCAGAGAAATGTGCAATTCTCAGAAGACATGTCATTGCAGGCTGTGAGAGGAGTCCTTTGGCTGTGGCTGGGAGATCGTATGAACAAAATACAGCTGACTGCAAATGGGAGGTGGAAAAATAGAGTTAAATAAATATGTCCTTAACATGAAGGTCAAAATCAGAACAAACCCACTTTTCACAAAGAGGAAGTCTGCAAAAGTGACTTTCAGCACCACTGGGACAAAATCAGCCCAAGAACAAAACAAATCCTTTGAAAATTAGCTGAGGGGTGGCATGTCATATAATGAAAATCAGTCAAAAAAGTTCTGTGACAGAAGCCTTCATCAGTTAACTATTTTTTAATATGTCACTGACACTTAAGAACATAAACCTTCCTCTAGAGCTATTAGGCAAGGCCTCTTCCTTTCCATTTTGAGTCAAAATCTGAATGTAATTTAGAACGTGTGCAGAAGTAACAGAAAAGTTATTACTTCTGAAGTATAACCATCATTAAAATTGCACACCTTAGGTTTCCTTTTGAAAAACGGTAAGTTATTAGAGCACTTTTCTCTGAGAGAAAACCAAATTGCATATTTTGCTTTCAAAGAAACTAACTTGAGTAATTTTAGCTTGAAGCTTAAAAATGAGAGGGTAAACTACACTAAATCTGAAGCACAGGTGCAGTTATTGGAGCCTTCACATGAGCTTTAGGATTGGGATGCACAGAACAAACACACAAACAAATGAACAACTCCTTACACTCACACACAGAGTAAGTGAAAGACATTGGGAAATCTGTACTGACCCAAATTCCTGCAAACTATGAAGCATTCATTTGTGTGAAGAGAATAGTCCTTGAAGCTTTTGTAAAAAGTAACTTGGAAATTGGGCTACATTTTCTTCATTTTAATAGTGTATATAGCAATTAATCTCATAAGACAACTGTTCCTATGATGGTTTTGTTGATTTGTTTAGCAGGGAATACTATAAATACCATCAAAGCAACACTGATCATGGTGAAGACTCACATAGACCAGAAAAAGAATCTTCTGAGAAGTGTTAACAACCTCTTTTTTTCCAATCCTGTAATATTTATGGGTATTTAGAATGTAGTTAATATAGTGTTCACACTCTGGAATGCTACAGGCATTTTTTTCTACTGCATATAAATGAGTAAATATTAATGCTTGTAAAACCTTTGCCAAAGAAAATTTTAGGTCAGACAAGGAAACCTTTGTAATTCCAGAAGTTCTTATAAAGTCAAGGAATATAACTAAAGATTTTTTTTTCTATGTTCATCTGTGTGCATTTAAAAGATTTTTTACTATTGGTCTAATGTAAATGCCTTGATTTAAGGACTTGAAGGAAGAATGCCAAAGCTTTTTTTTTTTCAGAAATTCAACTTTTCCCAAGACTGTGCTCACATTATTCATTTATTTTTGTTTTACTAGGTTTTTGTTCATAAGAATAGAAACTTCACAGCTTGATAAATTACATGTCAGAACCTGTTCCTGTTTATTGTTTGGGGGCTTAAGGGATTATCCAAAAGGTTTTGGCTTTCTGTTCTCAGGTTTTTTATAGCCACTTGAATCGTAGAAGTAGACATGTAAATGTTCATAAAGTACTTTCAACAGTTGATGGCTATATTTTTTTTATTATTATTGCTATTTGTAATACATTTAGCCATTTCTCCATGATTTTTGAGGATGCTTTAGGCACATCTGTTTATCTTACCTTTTCCAAAAAGCACAATTTTACCTGCAGAAATAATTGTTCCTTTGTATTATAAATCACAGAGATGCAGGCCCCTAAAGCTCTATTGTGTGTGATTTAAAAACTGAAATAAGCTAAAAGGCTCAACAGAGGATGAATACAAAACCTGAAATTGCTTTGACAGAAAGGATGCAATAATTTATTTCTAGTCACTGTTAGAAGTTCATTGAATCTAATCCATTAAATATTTCTGTAAGTGCATGAAATATTCAAATATGGTTATGTATTAATTGATTCATCTTTTAAAAATATCTTTGGTGATGTAGTGCCTAGAATGTCTTTTTACAGTGCAAGACATTGTTCTAGGCATTTAAAAAATATATTAAAAATTAAAAAATCGATCCAGGTTTTTGTTGGGGAGTGGGATGGTTTGAAGTCTGAATAATTATAACAACCGTATCTTTATGACACATGCAAGCATTTAGATAGGTCATCAAATGAAGTTGATGACTATAAATAAAGAAAAATCAGTATATGGCTGCATTATTAAGAAGATCATTTTAGCTAAGCTGGTATGCATGCAATGCCATGTTGATAACTTGATATTCAATTATATTTCAGTAATAAAAGGTGGAAGTATGATTGTAAAGGCAATTGATAAGCATACACAAAAGCTCTGACCATGCAAACTTCTCTTCCCCTGTGTTAAACCCTACAAGGGTGGACCTTTGAGGTTTCCATTCCCCTCATGCCTATTAGAAGGTTCTCATGCAGGAAGATGAACTGTAGCAGCTCATGAGTTCTCAACCCATTAGTGGAGTTTTGCTGCTTTGAGAAATCATCAGTTCCATGGGATTTGTTGACTACTCATTGTTTCACAAAACTGAGGCAGAGATCTCTTTGCTCCACATAGAGCTTCAATCAGCAGCCAATCCAGCTTTACATGTTGTAGTGCAGACCCCAGCCCAAAATTCCACCCTAACTTTCAACCTGTAATTTCAAATGTTTCAGGACTTTCTGATTCAGCTTGCCATTGACCAGTTGTCAGATATGGCTTCAACATTTGGTTTAATTATACTGTAATTGAAATATGCTACTGTGTAGTGAAATTATTATCCTTTGGCTCTCACAGAGCTGCCTTAAGGCCTGTTCCAGAAGTTCTGTGACAAGGAAAACTCTCAATGGCTCTGTTTAAACAGACTAATTGCAGTGAAATCTTTGCCGGGGGTAAGACTGGAGGCCCTTAACAAGAATAGAACTGATTGAGAACAGTGAAATGTAATACCTCTGTTACACAATGAGCTGTACAGAGTTTAGCAGAAGAAACATTTTCCCTGTCATGAAATCATGTTTTTCTTGCAAGAAATGTTATCTCTGGTTTTGCTGCTGGTTCCTACCTGCAAGACTGAATCAGGCACTGCTGAAACTAGCAGCCCCTTACTTTAGCAGGCTTCTTTGGCACCATCTCCCACTCTAAGATCTGTATATCTGACCTACTGTGCTATTTCCCTCCAAGTTATGCCTCTCTATGCCCAGATTTCCAAATACCAATGTTTAGAGTAGCACTGCAGTAAACTAGCTGTGCTGACACGAGTCTTAAAAGACACAAACAGGAACAAAGCAGCGTGTCTGCCCAAGAGACAAGTGGGGAACAGGAAAGAGTACAGAATACAGCATTGATTAACCTTGCAATGAGTAAGATAATCTGCTATGTAGAAGGTACTTAAAGTATTCTGGAAACCAAACCATGCACACAAAAATATAAAATTGAAACTTGGAAATTTAATTGGTAAAAAAGCAAAAGAAAACAAAAGACTCAAGGCTGTTCCAGTTAATATTCTAATATTACAAGCAAAATTTGACCAAACTGAAAAAATTCTATCTGAAGCTATTGAGCTAAGGTTTTGCAAAGCCAAGATGATTTCAAAACCTTTCAGTTATGAACATACATTTAAAATGCCAGAAACAACACAGTGTTTTCATAGCCTCTACATAAGATATTTAATTTTTCAAATTCAAGTATTATTGAAAAAATACTTTCATTGTGCTCGGTTTAATGTTTATTTTACAATTAAGTATTGTGTGAAAAGTCGCATCTATTCATGCTGTTTTTAAACTTGCTTCACTGAAAATTAGAAGGAATAGGTATTTTCATTTAAAAGAAGCAGCATATTTTGCAGAAAAGAAAACCATATATTTTCTGCAGCATAATACTGAATCTCTGTGAATGAAAAGTCTGATATTTCATGGGTGTACAGTACTATGTCACATGCAGTGATTTAATGGGTAAATAGAACATCTGTACCTGTTCCTCAGCTCTCTTTCTTTTGTTGTTTGACTCTCTGGGTAAAGATGAATTTTACATCTGGAATTTTGAGCAAATTACCTATAACAAAGGATTCAAATAGGAAGAAAAAATTCATCACCTTTCCAAAATGCACGACTCCTGAGCTTTGTCTTTTTTTCAAGCTAGCAAGGATGAGACCTGAAAATACAGAGCTACTGAGACACAAACAGAAAAAGCTAAATCTGCAGCCCTCTCTTCAGGCTGTAAGATCTGCATCAGAGCTGGGACATGAGATGCTGCAGCTGCTGGAGCCACAGGCACAGCCGTGCAGTCCATGTGGGGGATCCTCCCTGTGTCTGGCCCTGGCCTTCAGATTATTTTCCTGCAATATTAATAAGGGAGAAAACATGATAGTGGCCAGGAGAGTTAACTGTAGCATTTGTGCTGCTCCCAGCACAGAGCAGCTGCAGCAGCGTCGCTCAGCCATGCCCGTGGTGATGCTCTGCCCCAGGCACCGCCAGAGACCCGGCTGGTGGCTGGGGCTGGAGGGGTGAGCTCTGCACCCCTGCAGCCCTCCAGCAGCACAGTGCTGGGGACAAGCCCCAAGGCTGTGGGAGCAGCAGCAGGGCTCATACAGATGCAGAAAATGTAGCGGTGTGAGTGTGACATTACAGATTAGCTGAAAACTGTGTGGAAAAAATGATCCTGTCGTGTTTGCCAGGCCATCCTTACAGACCATCCCCACTCTGCTGCCTGCCCTAGGCACTGGGGAGGGTCCATGTTCATACATACAGCAACAGTGCACTGTTCCATTTTTACCTGAAAAGATTATGCCCATTTCATATTATTGCATGCAGTGCGAGTCAATCAACATTTTTCATTCTTCAGATCACACTGCACTAGTTTCAAAGGGGGCTCAGGTCGTCTTTTATTGCAGTGGAAGAAAGGGATAAAAGAGCTTAGTTGATTTCAGTTAGTAAAAGAAAAACCTTGTCTTTTTTTTTGATTTTGAGACAAGTTTTGCTGGTGCATATTTTTATTTTTGGCTTTTTAAATATTAAAATATAGAGATTCGATTATTAAATACTGCAATTAACAATGGCAACTTTCTCTAAATTTAAAATATTATTATGAGGTAATGATCAAGGCAAGTGGGCATTTTTGCCTGATAAAAGTGGAAGTACTGCTGACCAGATATATGCCAACCAGTTTTATCTTTCTTGGTAGCTAACCTCCAGGTAGTGCATTAATCTGGAGCTATTATTGCAATTGCCATGTATATTTCAGTGCAGATGTCACTGTTATAGATGGTATTATAAATTCTTTATCTTTGTGAGAAATGCAAAGTCTTTGAAGATACTCATAATCCAGTCACTTGGGGAGTACCCACAGTAAATTGCACCAATTTAAGTTTGTTTTAATCAATATATTGTCAGTTCTTAATGGAGAATCGTACTGCTATAGCAGGCACAGGTGTTTGGGTTGAGGTTTCTATAAGAAAGGAGTGCATTTATATCTCTTTTAGTGACACTGGGCAGAGTGCAGATGAATACGGTGCACTAAAAGAACACTTGGATCCACATCAGTGGAAAATTACAGGCACAGTGACAGATTTTTTTTCCCTGAACCATGCAATAGTGATGCTGGTGTCAGATACCAACCACACACCTTCTTCATATGTGTACCAGGACAACCACACTTGTGACTGGTTCTACTGACCTCAGTTGACATAGGTATAGCTACTTATTTGCATGCCCACATTATTTTCAGGATCAGGCACTTATTTTTAATATTTCTAGAAATGCATTCATGTGTAACGGTTTGGTGCTTAGAAGAATACACAAAGAAAATAACTGATCACTTTCAAAACTCTGTTAAGTCTGACCAAATTATTACTGTGGGGTGAGTTCTGTTTTAAACACTTCATTCTGTAATTATCAATCACTTGTCTTCAAAGGTAAGTAAAGCAACAATTAAGAATTAGCCTTCCCACTACCATTATTCTTCCAAAAGAATCTATTCAAACATTGTAATATATTTGAAATTTTAGGGAGAAAATACTGAGAAATCTGCCTATTTAATTTCCATTTCTTTGGCTTAATGCAATCCATTCTGGTGAGCTGCAAATCTTTTTTTAATATGCGAAATCCATTTTAAGTGTCCAAAATGGAATATCTTTCAGAAACTCTTGACATGGCATGTAGCTTTTATAGGGTTTTCTTTGGCCAGTTATTGACGAACCTGTGAAAACTCTCTCCTGAATTCACATGGGCCATTCAGGATCTGCAGCCTTTGACTCCAGCCCATTGTCACTTGTCCAGCACATTGTGGCTGGTGGGCAGGTGCTTTGCTGCTTGTCCTTCTCCTCGTGCTTTGAATAACAAAGAAGCCTTCCAGGCTTTTCAGAGAAGTCTGTTAGATGTCAGAGTCCCACATCTTCTGGTCATGGGTATCTGCATGATTCACAGGACTGAATGATAACTGCAGAAGAGAAATACAATCAGCAACTGGAGGACCCCTCACAAAAGATCCCTTAACGGCGTTGTCAGATCTGAAAGAATTCCTTTGTTCTTCCCTTATCCTGACCTGTCCCTGTTATTTAGTAGTGTGCAACTTGAGGACCCACAATGCACCTAACATTGTGTTTGCCAGCCAAGTGAAAATAAAAAGTAAGTTAAAAAAGGCAAAAATTATGCAAAACAATGTGGAGTATAGATAAGTAATGGATCCTGTACTTCTAAGTAGGCTGAAACAGTGGGAACAGTGAGAGGGCAAAGAAGATCCACAGTGTAGGCAACAATGCTGGATGCATGACATGATGTAGGCAGAAAATGATCACTAAATTTCAAGCAGGAGGAGAATTGAGAAAAACAAATTTCAATAATAATAAGAGTCATTTCAGTCTATGGCATCATTGACCGCATCTCAGGCTTAGGGGGCAAAGCCTCAGATGTTCCAAGTTATCACTGTAGTGCTGATATCAAAAGAGCCATGACAATTTATGCAAGCTGAAGATCTACCCCTCAGCAGCTCAGATGTAGTTTCTGTGCACTGCTGAGCCAGTACACTAGCAAGCTGTTCCTGGCTCTCACTGCCACAGTATCTATGCTCACCAGCCTCGTTTACCAAGTAAATAAACAGTGTTCTTCAAAAGAGATCCTGCAATTGAAGAGCTTAAAAAAAAAAAAAAAACCAAACCAAACATGAAGATCAATGAAATTAATAAAATTACTCTGCTTAGGGCAAAAACATGCTGAAATTGGAGATGTTTCTTTTTAAGGAGCAAAGAGACAATATCCACAGAAAATGGTGGGTATGTTATCATCATGAAAAAATATTGATTTGTGCGCCTACCAGCTAAGCTAAACAGTTGGTGGGTTACAAAAAGTATGCAAGAAAAAGAAAAAAACTGTTCCCTCTTCTCATTTGATAGAAGGCATAAGAAAGTTCAGAGCTTGACTGCCTCTTCTGTGATTCTGAAATGTGTCAAATAATGCTTGAAATGGATCAAGAGTATTCCCTTCAGCTCTGTGCAAAAAAAATGTCCTGGTCTCAGCTGCAGCAGCTGATGTACTGCATTGACAAAGGCTTGTCTTGAAAGACAGATCATTAAATAATGTGCTAGTGTACTCCAGCATTTGTATTTAAACTGAATTACATTTTTAAGGAAAAGAAATTATTAATACTGCAGTGACCAAGAGCTGCAAAATGTCCTTCTTCAGCTATTGACTATTGACATAAACTTGGATTCAGTATCAAAAGGTAATTTGTGTGTTTACCTACCATGCCTTGTGTTGCACATTATAATTCTCTAAAAAGCACTTATCTGCTGTAGCTATATACATGTTGTCAGATACTAGATCACTGTGTGTAGGCCTGATCCACACTATTATGGCATCTTTCTATCTTTAAAAAAAAAAAAAAAAAAAAAAAAAGACATGTCAGAAGTTTCCACACACCACTAAAATACACAGCTTGAGTACTGCAGTCAGACATGTGCAAGCAGGGCCATGGAGCTTAGTGAAACCACTTATGTAAGTAAAATTATGGGTGTTTATTTGCAGGATTGAGGCATCTAGAAATCTTACAAGAAAAATGCAGAAGCAATTTCCATTACAGCTATTTCTGTTAATGTGATTCTTGGTAATACTCATACCCAAAAAATAAGGTACATAAGAATAAGAAACCTGAAAACTCTGAAAGTAGAGAGTTTACTTAGTCTTCAAGTTTTTTAATGCTTTTTCAGAACAGTCTAGAGAACAGGCAAGAAAGAATTACCTGTTTTTTTCAAAGAAAAATATTTCACATTTGTCTCAGAAAAGAATTGGTAGAAATTATTTACTGGCTTTACCACAGACAATGCATTCAAGCCCTTGCAGTGGCCAGGTTTTTAATATTTTGTGATACCTTTTCCATGAGACAAAAAAAATGTTCTCAAATAAAATCACACTGCAATCACATGGAATTTAGAGCAGATTTGTTTTATAAACAGTGATAATAAAATGATAATTCAAGATCTGCATTAAACTGAGATTCTTAAATAAAGTGCTTGTTTGGGTATCCAAATAGCCAAATACAAGAAAAACATTGATCTTTTGGAATGAGTCCAGAGGAGGCCACTAAGTTAATCACAGGGCTGGAGCACCTCTCCTATGAAGACAGGTTGGGAAAGTTGGGACTAACTAGAGAATAGAAGGCACTGGGAGAACTTATAGCACCTTCCAGTACCTAAAAGGGAGCCTACAAGAAGGCAGCACAGGGAATTTTTACAAGGACATGCAGAGATAGAACAAGGGGGTTTAAACTGAAAAAGGACACATTTAAATTAGAATTTAGGAAGAAATTTCTTACCATGGGGGTGGTAAGGCACTGGAACAGGTTGCCCAGAGAGACTGTGGACTCTCTGTCCATGAAGGTGTTCAAGGCCAGGCTGGATGATGCTCTGAGCAACCTGGTCTAGTGGAAAGTGTCCCTGCCCATGGTAGGGAGGTAGGAACTGAATAATCTTTAAGGCCCCTTCCAACCCAAACCATTCAATGGTTCGACGATATATCCATCTAAACCTCATTAAACCATTAATTCACTTCAACCTGACAATTGCTTAGTGAGTCTATGAATTTATTCTTTTGCCTGTGTCTGATTCATACTATATATGAATATATAGTGCCATGAACATGGAACCCCAAAGAATATTCTACAATGAGCTGCATTTCAAAAGGATAGGTTTGTATCCCGCTAACAGCAAATGCTGACTGCATGGAATAGTCATTGACTTAGAGAGTTAGGCATGACAAAAAATCTAATCATCAAATGTTTGAGGATTTTTTCACACACAGAGGCATTGTGTGAACATTAGTTATAACTGGAGATGTAAGTGAATTTAAACTTATCAGACAAGACACTTCTAGGTATATTCATTTATTAGGAAAGCAGATATAAGAAGAATTTTTTAAGAAAATGCTGGTACTGCAGCATACATTATGGCACACAAGTGAAGTTATAATTTGCTTTCACAGAGCATTCAGGGTTGACAGTATTTGAAGCAAAATGCGGCAGTAGTCTCACAAAGAATGGGAACATATTCAGAAAGATTAAGGAAATATATCTACTTAGCTAATTTTAAAAAATGACAGTAAGAAGTTTGACAAGTAAATGAAAATTCTAGTTGTCTCAGATTACATTGACCCATAGAAAATGATCTGGCACAGACTTAGTGGCATTAATGTTTTATGTAGAATCCCTGCTGTGTCCATAAAATATTGCTAGTTATGGCCAAAACCAGTTCTTAAATATATCAGCACTCCTAGTATTTTTTTTTTCTTTTCCAGGCTAAAAAGAATTAACAGAGAGCAGTTTCCATTATTAGTTTGATTACATACATGCTCCTGAACAGGCACACTAGCTGGTGAACTAAATCTATAACTATAGATTAATAATCTATAACTATAGATTAATCTATGGCTATACATAACACTCACACCACAAGAAAAATTTTCAAAGTAGCTCTTCTGAAACTTTCTGCAAGCTCTGTTCTTTTCTGGTTTTTGTCCAGACTCCAAAGTGTTAGTGTCAGTCCAAGACTGGAGCTCTTTTGCCCAGCAGCCTTCAGTCAAAGCCTGTGACTTGAGATGCAATATGCAGTCAACTTTACTTCCCTGCAAAACACCCAAATTAGCCACACATGGTGTTTCCAGCATTAGAAGTGCACTCATGAGCTTGAGTTAGGCAAGATCTCACTCTCTCCTAATGCAGAAACAGAGCATCACTAATGCAACACCAGAGTGTAGAGTCTATGCAAGGACAGTAGCAGATATTTAAAAGGTCTCTTAAGTGGACAATTCCAACTATGTGTGTTTATTTACAATCTAATTTAAACTACCTAAGTAAAAGATCAATCTCCCTAATTCCTGAGGAAAATGGACAAATCATTTTTCAGGGACTCAATGTAATGTCATTGTTCTGAATTGTTCCAAGGAAGTATCTCTGTTTCATCACTGTTCACAGAGAAACTAAAACTAGAGAGCTGAAATTTTCATGCAAACACTCCAGGTCAGCAGTAAATTTCAGCAAAACAATCTCACTTTGCTTATGGTATACTTCTGCTGTTTGCAAGTCATCCACAAGCAGCCTGCAAAATTCTTTGGAAAATTTAAGACATCTATTTGCATCCCAATTATGTTTCTCTGTAGTGTGCTGCCTTTCTGTTCTGGGCATAGTCTTAGTGGATATCTGCAAGTCCCAGAAAAAGGTCACTGTACATGTCTAGAACAAATCCACTCCTTTGGTATGCATTGCCCAGTGCACAGTGAGACTGGCAAACCCTGAAATGTGTCTCGTGGGTATCAGTTGTGAATTGCTCTTGCAATAGATCTGATGTGTCACAATCACAGTGCTTGCTATGCAAAGACAGTTTTGTGCCTCCAGACAAGCTGTGAATGCACAACCCAACTCAGACTTTCAGAGCTGCTACCCACAGCCATATTTTGTAAGTAAAAGCTTTATAGTTTGCTCCACTGTGTCTGAGATCATCAGACCCACAGGACCTGATAAACATGTCATTCTAGAAGAGGTACCAAGAAGGAAGTCATTCATTTAAAAAGGCTGCGGCTTCACTCTGCTTAAACCTATCCTGGCTGTAACCTGAGGGGAGTCATAATAGTCCTGAAACAATGCTTCTCTGGGCTGAAATGAATATGTGAATACTACCTTAAAAGCTGAGAGACACATGCACAAAGACTAGATTTACCTGCACTAACCAAAACCATGAAAGGACTTTAGTGTATTCTGAAATTAACTTTTCTGAAAAAGATATTTTGATTGACATAATATAACAAGGTATCTTATTTGCAGTCTTTCTGCATATTCTCATACCTAAGATTTTTTTTTAAGGAAAAATCTAGTAGTTTGATTGCCTGAGGGATAAACATACTCTCTATGATGTGCAGAGGTAAGAATCCCTTTCTTGTCTCATGACTGTTGTTTACTTCAGCAGAAATTTTATAGTAGGTTGGTAAGCTGTATAGTGAACAGTGATAGTTTCCAGACACATGCTGGTAGGAAGCAGAGCTGCTAATAGTGTTGAAATAGGAGTTGTTTTTTCTGGCTTTCCTTAAGCAAAATTTACAAACTCATTTCCCCCTTCTAAGGGAAGAAAAAAGCTGCTCTGTATTTCAACTGTGCAACTTCCATTTCAGATTAAAATAAAAACAAAAATGCATAAACAGAGAAAACCTGTTCCAAAAAGATGGAGACTATCATGTGCCTTGCCAACAGAAAGTTTCTTTTGAAGTAAAATCACAGAAGAATACAGTATATTAACTAACTCTTAAGAAAGGGTAGGAAGATATTAAAAAAACCCCTCACATTTTGTACATACAACACTGCAAAGAAGAATGTGACGTCTCAATTCCTTTGAGGAGTTGCTTTCATTCTTTGTAAACATTCCCAGAATAAAGATTATATTGTCTATTATGATGGAGTTTGCAAACTTGGCATGCAGAACATTGAGGGTGAGGGAGATGCTTAATTACTTTTGTTTCCTAATGTAACTATCACAGAAGTAATGTTAATTTCATTACTTTTATATTACCTAGTTATATATGCTTCAAGCACCACAGCATTCTCAGTTATGGCAAATCAATATATATTAATATACTTTACATAATTCCCCTCAGCCAAGCTAGAAGCATCATTTTATGCTAAAATATGTAATTCTTCCAAAACGGACCTGAGTCTTTTTCTTATTATTTGTTTATGCTACAGAAGTCTAAGAAAAAGCTTCCACTTATGCACACTTTGCTGGAAACATGCATATGTGATTTTTTTTTTTTTTAATCCCAAGTGAAAATATTATTGTGGCATAATCCAGCAGTTCATTTCACATCCCTAAAAGGAAAATTGATAAAATGAAAAATATGAAATGAATGTTTTATTTAAGGACTCTGCATGACCAGTTCTGACTGTTAACATCTAAAACTAGAAAACTATGGTAAAAGTGATCATTGTTACTGCATTTTATTAATCTGCAACCAAGAAAAAAGGGACTTTCTAATGAAAATCAGATATCAATTGCTTGGTAAAGCCTTACATTTTGGGTGAAAAACTTGAAAACACTTTCATGTGATTCAAGAAAAAACAAACCTCATTGGAATTGGTTGTTATTGTGAGTTTATTTTCTCCTATTTGCACAAAACCAACCCTGCAGTTGTATTACATGAACCCCTTACTATAGTGGAGTTTATACCTTAAAATAGAGGAGACTGAAATACACCTAAAGTCTGCAAGCAGACCAGGTGGCCTCAGGTTCAGAGCAGGCATGAAAAAATACACACAAAACTTTCTATTTCAAAACAAACTCATCACCAAAAGTATTTCTTCTGTGTCTTAGTGTTTGGAGGAGGTTGTTTTGGTGTTTTTGTTTTGTTTTTAGTTATTATTTAAAATTCGACACACATAATGAATCATCATTGCTTCAGAAGCAGAAGTCACAGCTGAAGTAATAGAAAATCCCACTTTATAAATAAGAGAAATAAAGTTCCACTCCTAGTCATCAGCAAAGCCTGGGAAACTTGGGAAGTCACATTCTAATTAACAGCAGGCTTTTAAAAATATACCTAAACCAATTACTTGTTTGCTCAGGAAAGAAGGAAATCATAGCATCCTCACTACAATGATTTGAACTAGTTATTCCCCACTGCAATGCTGCATTACTTGTGGTACCATGTTCTAGAATGAAATTTAAACCAGAATTTTAAAAGATGCCAAGGCACTTTTTTAAAGCATTCTGTCCTTTGCCACTTTCATAAACTTGTGTCATCACACTAGTAGAAATACACAGCGTGAAGGCAAAAGGCTCTGTAGTGAAAAAGTCAAGAAAGAGTTTGTTAAGGTGACAGAAGGAGTTGTGGAGACCAGCAGCTAGGAGATGTTAATAGAGTCATCCCTTCAGTGCTGAGTTAGTGAAGTGGTTTGGAGAAGCTACATTAACACACAGCCTGTGGAAATGTAACATTTTTGACATAACCCAGGAGATACAGCCAATAACGGGTGCTCAGAAGCAGAGTGGGAGGAAGACCAGCAAGGTAAAAAGAGTAAAAATGGACACAAGAAGAACAATATTGCATTTGTCATTCCCACCATCAGGTTTTGCACTAGAGTCATCAAACTAAAGCCATGAATGCTTCAAGTATTTTGAGCATCTATTATGCTGCTACAGAAAGACTCTGGGAAGTCTCTAACACTTTTTCCACTGCTTTTGACCATCTTCACTCATAGCCTTCTAACACTGTAATGTCAATCCTGGCAATTTTGTACACAAGTGTTCTTTAATGCTACCTAGAGTTACTAGAGGACAGTAAATTAGAGCTGCATTTCCCATACATTCTTATTTTGCTGTCAGTGAGAACATCCAGTTCAACCTGACCTATGTAACAGTAGCATTTATAAATTCATAACCCTTTATAAAATGCTGAAAGCCTTTTGGGCTGAAAAGCATCACTGACAGGCCCAACTCAGGCAGCCACCTGCTTAACTTCAAACATAAGTAGCTACAGTCTAACAAAAATGCTGTTTGCATCCACAGGTACCTGAGGTGTTACTACTGGGCAGTTCGTAGTTTAATCACCATCGGTGGCCTTGCAGAACCACAAACGCTGTTTGAGATAGTTTTTCAACTGCTGAATTATTTCATGGGCGTCTTTGTCTTCTCCAGTTTAATTGGTCAGGTACATTAAAAAAGCAATAATAAGTTATATTCAAATTACTGTAATGTAGTGATAATATATTAAATTTAATGGAGCTTAGTTCTGGGAAAAGGTTTAGTTACAATTCTCTACTTTAATGTCAAACATACTTATTTTTCTGATAAATACACGTGTTTAATCAGTTCCCTGTTTTGCAGTTCTTATGCACACACGCTGATTAAAAGTTAAGACTCTGAAGGACATAGATGACCCTTGAAACTATGTATAATTCTTTTTTTTTCCCTACTCACAGCCAATAAGACAAATCCTTGACATTTACTTTATACTGTTAAATCTGAAATAAAAATTGTAATTGTTGAATAAGTCATGCTCAGTACTACTATCAATAGGATTCTGTTAGTGGAAATCCCATGATTTTTGTCAAATTAGAACTCTGATCACTTCCACAAATTAAAATATATTTATCAATCAGAAAATTAACTGGTTTCTGATTCTCTTGGTTCCCACTTGGCAGAAGAGAAAAAACCCACAGCACAACAAATCAGTCATATTTCCAAATGAATATACTTTAAATATTACTGGTCTGTAACTATTAAACTTGACTTTAGATCATAGGTCTTAAAACATATTTCCTCCATATAAAAAAATGCTGAGGTTCCTTAGTGAGTCTGTGCCTTATCAATATCTGTAGAAACCATTCCAGACTTTTTGATTTGTCCATGCCTGTTATAAAATTATTAAGAAAAAAATTAAATAAATAAGCAAATGTAAAACTTAAATTTAATTCTTATATTGAATACAACATTTGAAAAGTTCAATCAAGCAGTTAGAGATTGGATATGTCTCTTGCTCTTTGGAACTGCAAGAAGGGGTAACTGGCATTAAAGAGACTCTTCCTCATAGGATTCAAGATTCCTCCAAAAACCAGAATTACCAAAAATAAAAGAAGGCATACATATAAAATATTTCTTCTGGAAAACTATTGAATTCAAGTATATAGAATTAAACTTCAGAGTTTGCATATTTATAATTTTTCCCTAAATTGTTGTAACTATCAATGAAAACCTCTTTTCCCCATGAAGATTCTGAAGATTACTTTTTGTAACCACAGTAGTCACTTGCAATCTCAAATTTTAAATCTTAACACAGAAATTGCTTCATTGCAGTTTGTTTGTTATTATTCCTGTTTACAAAGAACCCTTAAAATTATTGTGTTATTCCTGCTTTAGCGCACTTGCCTAAAAATTCTTATTCCCATTGCAATCAATTGCATCTCTGTAATAAAGAGCAAAATTCAGCCCACAGCACATTAATCCTTGGCAGTTGTCACATGAACCCATTCTAGTAAAATCACATCTGAATACTTACTCTTTTGAAAAAGGGTTGTCTATGAACATTAACTCATCCACTTTCTAAAAGCTGAATCACATATGAGTTGAAATGTTAAATGACTTTCCCTGAACTAAAAAATTTAAGGTCACCTTTCAGCTCTCAGAGCTTAGGACTGATCTCTTAACTATTTAAACAGTGGCACAATCTTAGTTTTAGTGGTGTCAGATGATGTTATTACAGAAATTCAGCCCAGTTTGCTTCACTTCTGACTCACATTGCATGCCAAATGCAGAGTAGCTTTATTAAGGATTTTTAAGAAAAGTATTATCTATAATTTTCATCTATGTCCAGAAATAAAAGACAGAAGAATAAGCTAAAACCCTGAAACAATTTCTCTAAAATTATTACACTTTCCAAGTCAATCAGATTAAATCTGTAATGTTTCTGAAAAAGTGGATGAAGCACCTATTGAGAACATGCAGCCAAATTCACAATTAGTTAATGATTTTGCAGATTTTTGCAAATTATTTGCAAATTATATTTGCACATTTTTTTTTGTGTTGCTGATGAAATATTAAAATCAAGACTATTTTTTCTGAAATGTGTACTAACAACAATTGATATTTGCAGATGAGAGATGTAATTGGAGCAGCAACAGCAGGGCAGAACTACTTTCGTTCCTGTGTGGACAACACTGTCTCCTACATGAACACTTACTCTATTCCAAAACAGGTGCAAAATCGTGTTCGAACTTGGTATGAATACACGTGGGACTCTCAAGGAATGCTGGGTGAGGACTTCCAATTCCAGTCACTTAGCATGTCTGAGTGAGAGTAGTTGTACAGATAAAGATATAGGGTGAAATTCACATTTCTCCTTTTCTGAATTGCATGTGGGAAGTGAGGGGAGGCTGCTGAACTTACTTCAGAAAAGAAAGAAATTACAAAGCAATATGATTCTTACTACTTCACAAATACTATTCATTAATACAATGTTTGGGTAATAATTTTAGACAAGATTTATTAAGCATTTTAATAATAGCATATTAGCTGCTTCCTCACATGAACTCATAAGTGTTAAAACAACTCCATTAAGTTATTTTTGCTCATTTTTGTGGACATTCCCTAATTTGTCTTTTTTTTCTTTTTTTTCAGATGAATCAGAATTACTGGAGCAGATGCCAACCAAAATGCAATTAGCTGTTGCAATTGATGTGAACTTTGCCATTGTCAACAAAGTGGACTTATTCAAAGCAAGTAGTTTTACAGGAGAATGCAGAAATATGTGGCATTCCATACAGAAACCTTGTTTTGTGCATCTTGCAACACTCAAATATGTGCTTGTTAGGATGCAAGGCAAAATAAGTCAAAGAAATATCTCAGTGAATGGAGACATCAGAACAAACCCAATCCAGCCTGCATCTGGATTTCTTCAAAGAAAGCAAATGAGATTAAAACAAAGTCCTGTTATGAGGACATCATATAGCTGATGGAATGGTCAGACTGGGAATGAGTTCAGAGTATAACTAATCTCAAGAGTCAGACAGTGAATAATCTAATTTTTGACACAGTCCACCTTGCTGTAGCCATCCAGGTCTGCCTGAGAGATCACCCAAGCTATGTGTTCTGGCAATGTAACATTGGTGCAGAGAAAGCTGCATCATAGTCAGGTTTTTGTTTTTTTTGCCGAGGAGCTTTCTCTTTACTTACCATTGTAGTTTTCCAGAGCTACTATTTAAATGTGTACTTAAAACTGGATTTCTGGGTGAAAAGCAAGGAGACCATGAGTTTTTAGAAGTACACACAGAAAATTTTCTGGTTAGAATATTTACAAGAAATCACACGATATACCTGTATAAAAATTACATGGCTGTACATTTTTTTCTACATGTGCTGAAGACATGGAATTCATAGATTCATATGAGCGTTTGACAGGATCTGTTGTTTTCCCCTGGATCAGTTTAAAAAAATGCATAAAATCCCCATAAAAGACACATAAAGCTCTGAACATGGCACTTACTGAGCTTCCTCAGAAAATCTAGATGTAAAGAAACTCTATTTATAAAAAAATGCAAATATGTTCAACCCATAGAGAACTTCATAAGCATTTGAAATAACAACTCTTTCTGTCCTTTCTCAGCTGTAATAGATGATCTTTATGATGTTTTGAGTTTGTATTCAACTTACGGACTCCCCAGGTCATTCCTGTATTGTTGGCTTTTGAGGCACTAATAGTCACTTTTAATACTGAATTAGCAGAGTGATCAACTCTATTTCAACAGGGCTGTGATACGCAGATGATATATGACATGCTGCTAAGATTGAAATCCATTGTATATTTACCTGGTGACTTTGTCTGCAAAAAGGTGAGCATTCTTGTTATATTCAAATAAGAATTATATTATGTATTTTAGAAAAAGGGTTCAGTTATCGGTCAACAGTGTCCTTTAAATAAAATTAATCCTGACTGAATTAGAAAGCATAAAATTCATTAAGTTACTCTGTGTAATAACAACAAATACGCTCTCAAATTTCAATCTAGAACAAGACAATATGGATTTTATTACTGACATTACCAACCATGAAATTATAGTAATATGGGAAAGTATTTAATGTAAATATGGCTTATCTAATGATATCTCATGAAATTTTAACATTTAAAATGCATCATCAAACTTAATATTTCTGTACTTCCATACATACAAACCCAGCCTACAGATCTCAGTCTATGGTGCTTTGTCTGTGCTTCATCTGTGGACACAGACACTCTTAAGCAGAATTATTCTAGGAATGTAGAATCCCATAAAGCTCCTTCCAGCAGGATCTGCTCTACCTTCACTCACAGCTCTGGGCCATCTCCAGGTTTCCAGCTGAATGCTGTCACACTGCCTCTTAGCAAAGGTATCTATCTTGTCTCAGCATTTTGGCTTAAACCTGGCCAGACAGGTTGTTCACAGGTAAACAGCTCAGCTTCTGACCAGTGAGCCCAAGTCTCTTTCCAGAGGGCACGTAAACACAGGGCAAAGTCAGATGCAATTAAAGCTTGGGGGATGAACTGTGATCTGTACTACTACTGCTCTGGCAAGTGACCCGCAGGTCCCACCACCTACACAAGTGACCATCAGAACCCCTTAACTTGTCTTTAGCAGTTCTGGTCCAACATGCTCACTAGGGTCCTGCTCCCTCCAAGAGTTAAGCATCAATCCTACTCCAGAATGCTGGGCTAGCTCCACTGATTCCACTGCACAGAAGTTAAACATTTCTGAATACACTAAAGGATCAAGTGTGTCCCTTCAAAGACTAATCCCAGAATTGCTGGTGGCTAAAAAGGGTGAAAGAGTAGTTTGGTGTGTTTGCTTATACAATGCATAGCATGAAAAGATCTTAGACTACAGCTGGGACTCTGACACAATAGAGAGCATAAAGGACAGCAACAGATTCAATGCCTTGATGCTGCAGTCTGATGCAAACAGTTCTTAACAAAGACAGGTTACGAGAAATTGAGGTATCAATTTATTATAGCTTGATTCAGAGCTAAAAGGCCTCTCCCTTGTACAAGTTTACTCTGTGACCAACAACCATAGCAGTCTCATTAATGCTGCAGCATTAATGTTGGAACAACCTTCTCCTTGGATGCATGTTGGTCTCACCCTGCTTCACCAAGGAGATGCTGCATGCAAGCTTGGAGGACCAAGTGAAGAGATAGGAAGCACAAGTCCCTACATTTTCAGTCCTGACTCTATTGCTGCTGCTTTTTTACTTTTAAAACTAAATTGCTGCAGTGACTCATAATAGTGGTACACTCTCTGCTCATGAGAGAGTAGAAAAGACATTTAAAGAACCTGTCATATTATTCTAAGAACAAAAACCACTGCTAAAACATTGGTTCTTTATGTGTTTGTATGCCCAGGGAGAGATTGGCAGAGAGATGTACATCATCAAACAGGGTGAAGTTCAAGTCCTTGGAGGCCCTGATGGTACCAAAGTCCTGGTTACACTAAGAGCAGGAGCTGTATTTGGGGAGATCAGGTAGGTCCATCACTATTTTTAATACTTTTTTTTAGAACTTGTCAAATAATCAGTGGTTGTTTAACTTCTCTGTGGTAAGCAAGACAGCTACCATGGGGAGGCTAGAATGTGGGTAGGATCAACAAGGAGGACACTGAGCAAGGAGATGCATGTAAGTGAAGGGAAATTTAAGTGAAACATCAGTGATTAACAGGGTAAGATCTGAGACAAGGGTTTTGATCAATGCACACAGAGATATAGAGACAAATTTCTTCTTTAGCATTTTAAAGATTTAACACATCTCCCTGTTATGCTGTTTGCAATACAGGAGGACCAAATGCATTTAACTGTCTGTATAATAAGAACTAGGTGTCCCTAAACAGCAGATGGCAAAGATGAAAATTAATTTCCAACAAAATAGGTACAAAAAGTTAAAACAGCAACTAAAAATAGTTCATTTAAGAGCTGATTAATTTGCTGAAAATCAGATAACCCAATCTGAAAAATATTTCTTTAAAAGCATACAAGACAAGAAAAAGGTGGATAGATCAGATTTTTTGTCTGAATTTATCTGGATGAGAATTTTTTTCTGGTGGCTACAAATGGTTTTTATATTCTGCGTGTACTTTGTATGCAAAAATCTATTAACTGTTATGTGCTACATTTTCCAGTTGACCAATCAAGTGCTTGTTTTTAGGCACTGCACCCCCCCTGCTGAGGTTGGCCCAAGGAAAAGTAATAAAATAAATCGGCTGCTGCATGTTATAAACTGGATCCTTGGTTTCTTCCAGCTGCCCTCCTGTTATTGTTAATGCTCTTGCTGATAGTTTTAATCTGCCTTTTGAAAAGCAATAATCAGCTCTTTGCCAGGTTTACAGGAGTCCTCTAGTTGTGTCTCCATTTGTAGTAGGGGAAACATTCCTGTTTATCCAGTGATGTGCATACAGAACTTGCTTAGACTTCAAGTGGAAAACATCTGATATATCTCATAGTTACAGAACTTGTTCCTTAAGTAGGGAAGTAAAATTATATCAGCCTTTTGAGAAATTTTCTCTGGGTGACAACATAATTACCTGAGCAAAGCCTCCAAATAAAAGGCTGTGTTGGAAATTATGCAGAAAGACTGAGACTGAACTCATCAGTAAGGGCTGAATAATAAAAGACAGAAGAAAAGCTAAAGCACATCCCATATGTAACACACGTGTGGTTTTCAATTATTTATTAGTCTGGTATTTGAAGTGTGAACTTTTTATTTTAAACTGAGAAATGATAACTGCTGGTTTCAAAACAAGGAAGGGATTTTTACACTTTTGATCTAACACAGGTGAGCATTGTTTCCGTGTGGGAACCACATAACGACCTTTAAAGATTCATTTCCCAGTATGCGTTACTCTTTACATAATTGCCAATATGGCCAGCAAACCCCTCAGCAATGCTATAACACTACACTTCTAGTCTTGTTTTATTCATGACTGACCTACTGCAGCAGCAAACCCGTTCAGACACGTGCAATTTGCATATAAAATGTCAGGCAGTGGATAAACTTGAGAAAAACCACAGTAACTGGCAGACAATGCACTAAGTGTTTCAGTTGAGATATGTTCTTCCTAGTGGCAAGGTGCTAGAAAATAATGAGTTTGTATTGTGCATTTTTGTATACATTTTGTCAAGGTCTTCTGAATAGAGAATACCACAAGCAAACGAAAAAAATATTCTTTAATGGATTATGTCCTACTTTTTTTAGGACATCCAAGTTTTCCTCTCACTTCATAATGGTTATAACCTGATATCAGGCCGATTTTCTTCTGATTTCCAATTCAAAATTTGTTTGGAGAAATATGTCAGCTTCCTTCTGAGTGGTTTAGGTACATGATTTATAAGATGCTTGCTATTTAATCTCATTCTCTTCAAAATGCATGTCAATGATGTTTAAAAGTCTCTAGGAGCAAAGGAATTGAAGAAAATAAGAAGTGTTTATTTCCAAAAAATTCCCTGAATTATACCAGAAAATGAATGCAAGAGTAACAATCAAACATGTCCCTTGCCAATTTCATCCTTGAAAATTATTACAGAAAGGGATTAAATAATAGGAGTTCAAATTAACATTTTACCCTTATTGCAACTTTCCTGTATAGATAATATCAGTTTGGGGAAATAAAATAATTTCAGAATCAGAAGAAAACAGATTGTTGCCTTAATGAGAGCCCATCAGCAAAGACAATTCAGAACAAGAGAAATTCAGTTATAACAACATTGCACTAGCCCAGAGAAAGTTACACTCAAAGCCAGATGTCCTCGTTCATCCATTTACTGGTATTTCACTAGAGGTATTTCCTACCAGAAAATGTTAATTCTGGAAAAACTAAAACATTTCTCCATTTTATGTAATTTTTTGACAGGAAGATCTCCAAATGTTTGATCTCAGTTTCAGCTTTCAGTTGTTTTGTAATTTTAAACTTTATATAAAAAAATCCGAAGTACAGGGACCATTTAATTTCGTGAAAGATGACATTTTCCAGTACTTTGGTCCAGGATTTCCCTCAAAGTAGTAGCTATTTGACGGGCTCTGCCCTTTGGAGTTCAATATCTTTCTCAGAAGGAAGATCCAGACCTATTTCCCTCTCTTGACTTACCAGTTCTCCTTGTGTGCACATAGGTGCCCACTTGAGCCACCACAACCTTGACTGTTCAGCAGATAACACGAGCCATTCCCCAATTTCTATTAACAGCAGCTACCTACAGAGATCAGCAACAGAAACAATAGATAAGCTGAGTCATCACTTCGACAACATTATAGCTTGACATTTAATTTGCTAGCATAATAATTCTAAGGTTATCAACTTCTTCTAATATTACAGGATTTCAGGCTCACAACTGGAGTAAAAAATGTTAGGTAAAAAAAGCAAATTTTGTGATTATAGATATTACATTACCAAGAACCACTGCAAGGCAAATGTATCTGTTTTAAAATATTTGGGCATATAACTCTTCACACACTAACCAAACCAGATTGAATTCTGGCCATAACATTGGCCTTAGTCAAAGATGATTCTGTTTGAGCAAAGACTGCCTTATTGTAAAATTCACTGCACATCATCACCATAATGAAAAAGCTGATCTCTTTAGTCCTTGTCTACCTTGATAAAATGAGCTTTCTGTTAGGAAAGCCTAAAAATGATTGTTCTATGACATTTTGAGAAATGATTCATCAGAACTCAGAGCTCAAAAGGTGTTTGCAATTCTCTTTAGCAGCTTTTCCTATTGCACAAAGGGTTTTATTCTATCTGAGGAATTGTACAGAATTATTTTAAAAGATGATGATAAACTGCATTTTCAGCTTCAGTTCATGTATTGATCGCTGTCTTGAGTTGCAGAAAAACACTCTATGGGCATGTAAAACTAGCCTTGCACACACAGTTGCAGAGGTCTCCAACTATCCTTTATAAATTAAATATATTATTTATATGATTCAATAGTTAGAAATATGTTTTATAAGTATCTTTAATATTAAAACAAATATTTCTATATCCTTGGATATTACTTCAGATGGGTATTAATTCCTGTTTATTTGGGTCCATAATATCTTTTATTAATAACTTTAAAATTTAGATAATACAAAATGTTCTCTAAAAATATTAATTCACTGGAAAATCTTTAAATGACAAATTTTGGGGTAGATCTTGAATACAGTGATAGAGCAATTTTAGTACTAAAAGCAAAATTCAAATTCTCTTATCAGCAGAGCTGAGAAGTGAAGTCTATTTAATTGCTTAGTGCAAGATGAACAATTTATTTTTATTTGTACATCTGATTTTTTCTTAGATATCCTCCCTCTGGCCAACTGCTGCTAGCTAAACTGGTCTAATGCACCACGTTCAGAACAAAACAGCCTTCTTTTTCTGGCAGACATTTGTAACTGTCAGCCTGAAAGACCTTCCTAAACTGTATCATTCAACTTGCCAACATTTAAACATGAGATGTGATATCTGAGAAAATCAAAAACTAGAGCCCCACAAAAGTTATTCCATCAGGAAAAAAATCCTTGGGGAAGAATCATTCATTCACTGTAAATAATGCTGCTCTACTGCTGATGCTAATAATTTTCAGCAACAAAACTGAAATCCCAAGTTCACATGAGAACTAAAAGAAATGCAGTCTGAGCTGTGGCTATCTCTTAGCAGACATGTCTCTATGTAGCAAAACTTTTCACTTCCTTAGCATCTACATGAGCTTGACTAAACGTGACAATTTGCCTTCCTGAGATGGAATTTCTAATCTCATCTGCATAGGGCCTTTAGAGAACATTGGACAGAACAGCCAGCTCTGCAAATGAGCTTTACAATGACTTTAATGGAGAACCACCAGCAAAGAGATTCCTCACTAGGGCAAGTAATGCTGAGACTGATGGTGTTTATTTTCATTCCAGCCTACTAGCTGCAGGTGGAGGAAATAGAAGGACAGCCAACGTGGTGGCCCATGGTTTTGCCAACCTTTTCATTCTGGACAAGAAAACACTCAATGAAATCTTGGTGAACTATCCTGACTCAGAGAAACTTCTCATGAAGAAAGCAAAGTATGTCCTAATAACAGTTTTTAAATCATATCATTCAGCCACAGGATGGACAGTTGTAACTTCTACACAATTTGCATTCCTTTCCTGGAAAAGTACAGTTGTAAACCCATTTGATGCTAGAGGCCAAATATTTGCCTGATTTGCCTGGTAGTTTCTAGTTGAAAGCATGGTCTTGGAAGGAATCCCAAAGGTGGTGGAAATGTGGTAAGTTGAATGAAATCCTGAAAGTAATTGCCTTCTGCATTATATTTAAGGTAAGGTAAGGAAAAAAAACCAAAAAAACCAAAAAAAACCCCCAAAAACAAAACAACAACCAAAGCCCCAAAAAACCCCACCCCAAAGCAACACAAAAGCAAAACAAAACAAAAAAAAAAAACACCAAAAAAAAAAAACCCCAGATAAGGATACATATCAGGCTTTCTTACAACGTCAAGAAAGTAACTGCAGGACAGATATCAGTTAAGGAATAGGTTTACAAAGATGCAACAGAACACTTGCACTTAATTTTACAGAGACATGCTTCAATGCATCCACAGACTTGTATGCATTTCCAAAATCTTAGGCAGCAGTTAGGAATGGATTTAAAGTAAGGCCTGACAAGATGGAACTACAGAGATTAGATAACTGTGTATTTTATTCAAAAGCATTCTGAAATGGGATTTCAAACCAAGATTGCTTTTCACCTTCCTTTGCTGTAGCTTGCTAGGATCACCATTTTCACAGCTTTGAAGGGCAAAGTATTGTCTGATTTTGCCATAAAATTATGACAAAATTAGTATCTTGCTACCTTGTAAAAGGTCCAAATATTTGAAATAGTTTGTCATTATTAATATACTTCAATACCTCTATTAGTCTCAACAGTTGCCTGGAATTACGACCAAAGGTTGGAAAGTTGGTCCCAGACTTGAAATTCCCCCAGAGAAGACTAAACATAACACAGGAGAGACGTTTTTTTGTTTTTTTTTTTTTTGGAAGTGCTAGCAAATGGCTGCATTCATCATGTTGTAACAGGCCTGGTAGTCAAACAACAGTATCTTGACAATCATGATGCCCCTGTGGAACAAGGAAACCACACACAGAATGGACTGACTGCTCAATTCTCAAAACCAGCATTAACTGGTAGAAAAGGGGAACAAATGCATGGACCAATGATCCCCAGCACCAATCATTCCTGACTTTTCTCCAGTTTCTATCTAAACAGCAGTATGACCTTGTTATTCCTGCCTCTCTGTCCCACACTGCCTCTTCTGCTTTCTTGCCCACCCTAGGCATATTCTGCCCATCCATTAAATTCTGCTTTCTCCAGACAGCCTTTCTCAAGCATGGAGCTTAATCATCCACATTCTGTATCTGCACTCCCATTTGAGCTCAAAGACCTCTTTAGTTATCAGACTAAAAATAGGATGTCCTGTGTCATTTTAAAGATATTCAGTACTTGCCCTGTGCAGGAGGCCATGTATTTTGCTTACCAGTCTAGGCATCCACAAATTCTGCCAAAACTAGGCAGCAAGAGAAAATCTGTGCACTGTTTTCATAAAGATTGTAGTCATGTTCAGTTTTGGAATGAACATTGCTCTGCCCTGGAAGGTTTACATTAGAGTTCTCTGTGGTCATCTGACACCTTTAAAGGGTTCCTTGAAATAAACTGAAAGGATTTATTTAAGCAAGACATTTGTTTTATTATCACCCACCCAATAACCCCTGTATGTTTTTTTGCACAATAAAGCCCTGCAAGTTGCTAAAGTATACTTTTTTAATTTATGGCAATGAAATTTAAAAAAAAAAAAGAAAAAAAGTAAACCCTTCACTTCACTTCTGAAATTCCCAAAGTACAGGAAGCTTGAGAAAATTATAGTATTATGGGATTTACTGTACTTCAGACTGCAAATGTAGTCCTCTACTCATGAAGTGCCTTAAGTCAGGGCTTTTGCAAGGATAGACAAGTGGCCTTGAAAACTGCATAGCAATCTAACACAAACTGAAAGCATGGGAACCCTCTGCTTTTTACTGGTCCCATCTATCCCAGATTTTTCATCCAATCTTTACCCTCATTATTCATTCTCAATTCTTGTCATTATGGCTGCAAATCTAGTCTGCCACAAGATTGGCAGTGGTATTTATATTGTCAGGGTGTCTTCTACTGAAGAGGACCAAACCAAAGTACCACCTGATCTAAGAGAGATGAGCTATGCTGGAAGTTAATTTCCTCCTCAAGTGCCAACCGGAGTCCTGGTGGAGCACTAAATGCTCTATGAATTTGCATCCACAAGGCCAAATAAGAGACTGCCACCGCAGGTATGGGGCATCCATCCCCCTCCACACCTCTTCTTTCTTTATAAAACTCTTTCATCTGTTTTGTGACACCTTAATTTGAGCCAGCCCACGTTTATACTCCAGGATACTCCAACTCCAAGCAACTCCAAATTTGAACAGCTGCCTCCACCTCTACCAGAGCCTAGGCCAAAACCTTTATTATTTCCAATCTGTCTCTTGTCACTTGACCTAGGAACCAAGTAAGAGCCACCAGATTTTCATGCATAAAGTGGTATTTCAGCTCTGCAGGAACTTTGTTCAGTTTTACAGCACTGCTGTGTGTTATTCCCTTCTTTCTCCAGGGTGCTGCTGAAGCAGAAGGGGAAACCTGCTCCAGGACCACCAGTGCAACAACCACGGGGCTTGGCCAGTCTCTTTGGACAGAAAAAGGAAACTCCAAAATTGTTTAAAGCAATGCTTGGAGGAAAAGGAAGAGATGGCCTTGCTAGGCTGCTGCAGCTGAAGAAACAACAAGAAACTCAGGTAAAGCCACCAAAAACAGAGTAGAATCTACTAAGAGGGCTTGGGCAGAGTGGATGAAAGTTTAGCCTTGCTGCAATCAACAGTAAAAACTCCCAGTAGCTGAGATATAACCACCTTTCCTAATCTTTGTAAACACTAATTCTAAAATTTGGCTCAATCTTTCTGAACCTGGACTTTATACAGACCAGAGAAAACAAAAGCAAGGAAAAAAAGCAAGCAAACAAAAATACCTCTAAGAAAGTAAGGATAAATGGATTTTACAAAGGTCTCAAGGGCATCTGATCTTCTAATTTTATGTAAACAACAGTAAATACAGAAATACCCAAACACAGTAATCTGATCCAGCTGACTCGGGCACATGGCAAACTTTCCAATTCAGTGTCAGATCTCTGGTTGTTAAAAATCCTAAAGACAAAATATAAAGTGTAGCCCACACAGCTAAAACTGATTAAATCTCTAATATCTTGCACTTATGAGAAAATCATTGTTTTAACTGATGAAAAATAATACCCACATTATATTCTGTTCAGAGAAACATTAATGTTTTTAAGAACCTGCTCACTTCTACATTCTATGTTAACCCAAAGGTGGCAGAATTCTTTTCTTTATAGCTGAAATAGCTGTAGTTATATTTACGTTAAATAAAATCTTTGCACTTTGCTCACACAAATGAGTACAACAACACAATTGGAGCAGAAATACTGCTCATTTTAGTGTGTACTGGTGAACTTATTAGCAAATAAGCCTGGCCAAGGAATTGGGGCAGTGTCGAGATTCATGTAACACTCTTTCTTTCTCCACTAATGTAAGTACATAAAGGAAGGCAAGACCTAAGGAAGGGTTCTGTGCCTCAAAACTGGTCTGTTTCACCCCTCTATACATGTAATAGGCAGATATTATGACTATCTACAAGCATTTCCTAGGTTTTATACTAATAATGATTCTGCATTTTTCATTTAGAAACCAAGTTTCAGCATCTGAATAGAAATTTACATGTGTTGCATACCACTGATAGAGTTGCCATGCTGTGCCTTTCCATGGCATGTACAGAATAGAACTACTTCCTGAATTTCTTCTGCAGTATTTGAAAACATTAAAATTTTTGCTTCTAGGTACCTCAAGCTGAAACAGAGACCAAGCCTAAAGAAGAGGAGAAGAAACCTGCGGAGCCTGTAGCCCCCTCTGCACCCCCTGCACCAACAGAAAAGCCAAAGGGAGATGCTAAGCCTGCAGTTATGCAGAGAGCAACCAGTAAAGAGTCTCTGATCATTAGTATGACACCATCCCCCAGAGCAGGAGAAGGGGAGATCCTAAAAGTTGAAATTAAAGAGAAAGAAAAGAAATAGATGGTGCTTTGGGGTGTGGCCCCATCTATTTGTATTGCTGCATTCAGGGTGCTGGCTGGACTTCGCTTTCAGGTATAGAATATAAAAGTAGAGACTACGTGTGAGAAAAATCTACTTCAGCTCCTCATCTTCTTGACCTCCTCTCCTGGTACAGCTGCAGAGATTATTTATATTCTTAACCTTGACACTGAAGAGAGAACTTCTGGTGTATTAGAAATTACAGCTCAGACTGTATTTCACAACAATTTGTTTCTTGTTTTATCCATGCTCTCCCTTTTCTCTTACTCTGCTTTGTTCCTACTTCTCTTCTTCCCTCTCCTCTTTATCCTTGCTTTCTTACTGTTGCTCCTGTTGCTCAGTTTGCTCCTAACTTTTCTAAGTATGTTTTTCTGTTTTCTGCTCTACCTTCCCATAGTTATCCTTTTCCTTGCTACTGCCCTACTGCTGCTAAGGTTCCTCATGTTTCTCTCTCCTCCCCTTATACTCCTAATTGGTGATCTGGGCTTGTGACCAGTGTGGCTCAGAGCAGACAGCAGGTGCTGTGTTGGGATGTTTTACCTTGGGACAGAGGGCAACATAACAAAACCATTGTTAAAAAATAAATCCCAAAATCTGTAAGAGGGAAGCAGATTACAGAATTATTGCCAGGACTCTGAAAGCATAAACATCTGCTCCAGCTGTCTTTGACTCTGCCAAATTAACATGGGAAAGACTTAGTTCACCCTCCAGAGGTGACCTACAACTTTGGGCTGCTAATTTACTTGCTTGATCTTGTCAAGGGGTTGGGCATGCTCTCTAAAAAGTAAACACTTGATACAGCTGTCTGAAGAATCTCAGTATCTAAACCACTTCAAAAATAAAGGCTATTTTATAAAAAGCAGGATTTACACTTTTTGGCTTTGCATCGCAAAGTCACAACCAATGCTCCAATTGCTCATCTACATCATAAATTTTGACTAATGGTGCAAAGAGAAACCTGTGTCTTCCTTGTCTTAGCTACATCACACTTGTAAACTATAGTAAATCTTTTATGAGTGCCACAGCTGGGGGATATAGCCTCCCACGCAGGAGCTCCCACATTGCCAACCTTCTGCCTTAACTCATCAGCCTCAGATGCAGTATTACGCAAAAGCTTGGAGCTCTGTTTCAGACTTAACTCCCAACTACTTTCTTTTCTTCCATGGATTTACATCTCTTCTCTCTCCCAAGCCCTTTCAGATACCACTGGATGAACAGTTTTGTAAACTAAAAACATTATGCAGAGGCCAAGCCAAGATATTGGCAAAGGCAGGCTTCACAGCTCCTTGGCTGACCAGCCAACCAAGGGAGGCACCATGCCAAAATAAAACACTCACTTTGCAGGTTATGTATGACCCTGCAGACTATGCATTCTGTAGGCCTGTTCTTTAAAGCCTTTCAACTTCTGTAATCACAGGCAAAACTGGAAGCCTAACCAGAATCAGTGGGAAGTTTGCCCAAGTAAAAGCTGGATGACTGAATTCCATATGTTGCACATTCCACAATCCTCCAATGTGATCAAAATCACAGTCTCTTTCAAAAGAAAGTTCTGCTGCATTAGCAGTGAGGTGAAGGTTCAGCTGCTTTGTGGAGAGAATCATCTTTATTCGTATGCTAATTGTCATTTGAAATGTAAGAAAAAAAGAACATCACAACAGAGGGAGAAAACTTTAATTTTTTTCATTAAGAATTATTCATCTATTGCACATCCAGGACTGTCTCAATGAAATCTCAAGATTAGAAATACTGCAGAAATGTTTCATGAATGAGATCTTCTGTGAATAATAATGATCTATGAATTGCAGTATATAGTTTCACATGCTTTTTTTTCTGAGAGAGAGTTGTCAAAGCATTATGGAAAGGGGAAAATATTCCCCATATTTTAACATTTTTATATGAACAAGCAAATCTCCCTCTTTTTGAAAAGAACTGTTTCACGTCTTCCTACACAAATGCTCCCAGGTAATTTCGAATGTTTCTCCTGTGGGCATATTTAATTCATCAATCACACACTGACATAATTACAAAGTAAAGGCTGAGACTGCAGCACCAAGTGCTTCACTGCAGTGACAGAGCTTCCCACAAATTGCTGCTTTGCTACAGCTCATAACAGCCCAGGTTTGCAGAAGTTTGACAGTTCTGCCTGCAAGATTACTGTTATGCACAGCTCTCGAGCTCCTTAGAACCAAAACAAAATAGGTGAAGTATCAGTGCAGAAGACAGTGGCCACACATCAATAACATCCATCTGGTTTTCTGTGATGTCCTACTTTTCTATTGTTGGGGTATTTTCCTCTACCCACAATTCCTCCATTCTTAGGGTTGGCAGGTGCAAGAATGCTTCACAAATCAAAATTGCAACTATTTGTATGGTTTTTGCCAGAAGAACGATACAAGAAAGGTCAAGATGCAAGGTGTAATCAATTCTTTCAAGAACTAATTCTACCCCGTAGATTCTTGACTAGTGAAGCAGAATGAATTACTCTGGTGCACTTAGAAGGTGCAGTTTCCAGTATCACAGTTGTCTCTGTGTAGCATCACATTCCACAGCAACACTTTCTCTTGTATCTCTTAGTATCCTAATCAAGTCCATTAGACTTGACCACACTTGAATGTAAAGAAACTGAAGGGTAGAGTAGGACAATGTATTTGGAAACTACAAATACCCATCTCTCTATGCCTCTCTAACTGTAGACATTATTTTGGGAAAAACGTTTTGAAAAAAACAGATAATAATTGTATGAAATAGAATGCATGGGAGAACTCTAATGTGGCACAGAGCATGAAACAGTCACTGTTAAAACTGTCCAACTTCAGAATATCTTCTTGTTAGAAGGACATATGAGATGCTTTATGAAGAATAAGCTGCAGAGTCATAACCACTAAGTGGAAAGGCATTTTTCCTCTCCCTTTAATACTTGTTATAAATCTGTGGCATAGTCACCATAGGAAACACAAAAACAGCATTTAGCATTACACACGATATGCTGAATACAAAAGCACCATGGAACAGTATACTGAAATAATCATTTTAATGCACAGGCAATGCCAATCAGTTAACTTCATCAGAACTGAATTACATATAAAAGTATAAAATTCTGGTTACAGCTAAGCTCTCTGCTGTACATATGTATATATTGTGACCAATACATGGCAAAAAACATCCAATGACAAAGACTGCCATACATCACTTTTATCACAAGGTGGTGCCAGTGACCCACAAGCACATTCACTTTACAAAACTTGGACAATATTTTGCTTTGTCACCCTCAAGCTATTAATGCATTTTTTACATTTAAAAATAAACAGAAAATGGCAAAACAAGACAGTAACTCCCCTTCTCCTTGACTCACAATCTGCTGCATTTCTTCACTCAGAATATCACTTCAGCCTATCCTGGAAGTTTTCAACATTAGCTATACACCTCTTAGCTCTTGCCATGGTCCTGTCTGAAACATTTGATTTACAAAGAATAGGTAGGGCACATTGAGAACTAGGTGTCATTGATATGCTATTTAACTCACTAAGCTCGAGGAACATAGGAGCAATTCTCTAATAAGAGATAATGAAGTCTCTAGTGCAGAAACTCAGAATTCATGTATAGAATACAGACAAAACAAACAGGTTTTCTTTTGCATGCAGCAGATACTTAGTATAATAATACATACTAACACATTTAAATGCACTTCCATGGCAACTTAAAACAGAATTGGTAACACAACTCAGGTGCAGCATAATATTTTTGGCAAACAGCTCAGAGGAATTTCAGTAGTATCCTGTACTATCAGTAGTACTCATCCACTACAACTAATGTAGACAAAGCATTAATACTGCATCCAGTTCTCCCTGTACATGAAGCAAGTAGCTATGAAACAGTTTACTCTTCCAGAATCATACACTCTCAATTTGCAGCAGTGTGATTAAGGTTCATTATAACTTCCTTGATCTCAATATTTTGAGTTGCATATCTGATATGACACTTCATTGTCATTTATACATAAAGTAGTAACAGATTTTCACTACACTGATAAAAAGATTATTACTTTTTTTTTTACATAAATACATGAATAACTTTTTTAAAAAAGAAAGAGCTTGGTTTAACTTGAAACAAACTCTCTTCCTCAGCATTCTACTACTTGATAGTATTTAACATCCCCTTCCACCAAAAAAATGGAGTGGCAATAATATATCCATTCATGATTGATTGATAAACGTCAGCTGTCTTCAAAGCATTTGACATGTCTTGTGCAAGATAATCTCAATAGATATGTCTTTCATCCATCAACGTTAATGTGAATTCAGAGTTTTGACAGGACTATACATGTAAAAAACAAACACCCCCCACCCCCCCCAAAAAAAAAACATAAAAAAACCCAACAGAAAACCAAAAGCACATTAAGCAGCTCCAGCAACTAAAGGTCAAATACACTATGACCTGGTGAAATCTAGAATG
This sequence comes from Cettia cetti, assembly GCA_013401135.1. Taxonomy (NCBI): domain Eukaryota; kingdom Metazoa; phylum Chordata; class Aves; order Passeriformes; family Sylviidae; genus Cettia; species Cettia cetti. Next base: position 139,204 of record VZUI01044858.1, read on the forward strand.
TCCAAATGTACTAAATTTAGCATCAGCCCATTCTGTTCTTACATACTACAGCCAGACCATCCACATGAGATAGCTGGATGACTAACTCTAAACCACTTCAAATGTGAAACTGCAAAATTAATGTTCAAGATTGGCATTTCAGAAGTGATTAATGTGACCTTTCCATCCAGCAGTATGCAGCTGGGAGAGGCAAGAAACCTTCATTTGTCCACTAAGCAAACACATGATTTACACTTGGTATAAAAGGTGAAGGGAAAACTCAACCCAAGTAAATAAACCAGAAATTGTTTGCCCTAGAGAAATGCAGTATGATTATAGGATTAGGGCTTGAGAGACTTGACTTTCTTATGCCTTCCTAAAGGGAGAGAAAGAGGGAATATTTGGTTTTTTGCAGGCACTTTTCATTAGTGGACTCACGGAAATGCAACATAATTCAAAATGTGACAAAAGTAAATACAGGTAGCACGCTGAAGAACTGCCTTTACCTCAAAAGATGTAGTTCTACATCAGAGAAAACTTTTAAACTAAAAGTCAAATTCCTACTTCACAAAAAGTCCTTCAAAGATCAATAGTCATGACTGTTTTATGGGGGGCGACCCCAAAACAAAATCCCTACCAAAATAAATCTGGAATTTCCATTTTCCAGTACACTGCACGGAGAAGGCATAATATAAAGGAGTATATACTTTAATGACTTCTTTAGCTTATGTTCACACAGCCCCGAATCCCAGGCATTGCCCAAAGGCACTGAAGTGGCAAACAAGAAGCAGATGGGCAAGGAGGGCCTTTACACTCTGTGGCACTTGTCTGAAAATGAAACATCTGTGTCAAAATTTTTTAGGGTGGCTTAATAGAAACTTCTTTTTTCCACTCTTTTCAAAATCCATGTAAGCACTATCTCTCAAATCAACATCAAACCTAAACACCATTACAATTTTGGCGCTTAAAAGGCACACTCGGCAAAGTGATTTGTAGGCAAAAGCTAACAGACATTACGATACAGAGGCATGTGTATATGTATACAGAAGTATATCGAGAACCGAAGTCTGTAGATACAGCATGTAAAGCAAGCACAATGTCTCTCCTCTGCTCAGCCCATTCATTTTGCAGCAGGATTCTTAGGAGGCTGAAGTTTGTAGGTGCTGAAGTAGTTCACCACTTGCTGAGGGACTTCTGCCAGGACACACTGAGCCAGAGCTTCTTTGGGAGACTTATAAAAAAAGAACACCAGATTCAGTTTCCACCAACTGTTAACAAAGATTCTAAGGCAAGTAATAAGCACCTCCCCTAGAAGGCCAACAAAGTCTGACATTTTACAGAGGACTTTACACAGTGCCCTTGTGTGACAGACAGATGGAAGCTTCCCTGTCAGCTTTACCTTCTCACTCCTGTTACCACGAATCAGATGGCTGTCTTGTGCCACTGAAATAACAGGAGCTGAGTGCACAAAGGGCTGCCAGGTCTGAAGACACCTTTTGTCACATGAAATACACAGTGCAGATATCAGACCTCAGCCATGTAAACATACTTCCACTATCTGCTTAAAATGACCCTTCAGGGACTTGTCTAAATCATCTGCAATCTTTTGCACCAAGTCTCAACCATAATAACTGCATTTCTATAGAGCAGCTCTTCTGCAGACACTGTTTTTACTGTAAGACCAAGTATCCATAAGAAAAAAAAATCCTTTTTTCTGGAAACTGAAAGCATTTGAATATAAAATATACTGCGCATTGACCCTAGTTTATCTACATACAAATGCATTACTTGATAAGCATATTCTGTATTGATTTTGCTCTTTCTCAATTCAGTTTGCCTGAGTTACTATGAAATTAAACAAAGAGTTTGTATCAAAAGTAAAAATATAAAAGCAAAACAAGAAGTTGTAAGGAGTATTATTAAGTTAATACTAAGACATGAAACAAAATTAGAATATATTAGAACAAAAATAAAAATATTGATCTTATTTGCCCATCCTGAGGAAACTTTGGTGGTTTTTATTTAAGTCAACTCTTGCCAACATTATGACAGTTAGCAATTGACTTCTATTAGCCTACACATACTTTGTTGGGTTTTATAGAAATTAAACAGTATCAGGACTTCATTCTTTCACCACTCTTTTTTTTGCATTTACTTTTATGAAAATGAAAACTATGTGGCTACAGAGTTTCTACTGATTTTGATCTCCCTGGTTATGACTTAGCCTTGAATTTTAATACTGCACTAAATTGTGAGACTAGTCCACATTTATAAATGGGCATCCAAAAGAAAAAGAAAAATTACCATAAGAATAAGGTCATAAGTTATTCCTCACAAACAAAAAAAACATCCTTTTTTTTAATCAAGTCTGAGAGGGTTTTACAAAGGTGATTCAGCTAATGTAACTAGCCAGAAATGCAGTGCTGGAACTAGAAACTGAGGGATTTGAGCGGTTTTTTTAGCATTTGATAAAGACTTGTCTTAGAACACATACTTTAGAGTACATACCACAAAAGCTTAGGACTAGATATACGATATCCTAGCAAGCTCAGCATACCTCTACAATATTTATTAAGCACATCAATAAGATTACTTACATTTTGGAACTTCCTGAATGGCACAAACTGCACAATGTCTCTGACAGCCGCTTCTCCTGACGAGGACCTAAGAACTCCATCGTCACCATCAAGAAACTCCATGGCATCAAAGTCTGCTCCTCCAACACCAACAATGATAATGGACATGGGCAGTTTTGAAGCATTAACTATGGCAGTTCGAGTTTGATCAAGGTCTGTTATCACTCCATCCGTTATGATCAGAAGTATAAAGTATTGCTGTAAAATCAATGAACACCATGTTATGGCAAAGAAATAGCAAATATTTAGGCATGTACACTTAGGAAAAATACACATAAAGACTACATAGTGTTGTCACTTTGGCATGTTCAGTGTGCTCACTGAATTTTAAAATCAAACATATTAATTTCTAGTCAGGCTTCACCTGTACAGTCTGAAGTAGTTCATAAAGACACAATCTTTTAAAAGAAGTGATCTATAAACAGCCACCATATCTAAAACCCCAGTGGTATCACCCTTCTTTTCCCCAAATACCCCATACAAACCAACAGATAATCTATTTTCCCATTATTTGTTCTGGGATAGAGGGCAGTAGGTAGCACCTGTGAAATTTGTACTTGTTTCCTTACTGGTCCATCAATACCTTTATGAACATTACCCTTTATTTCATTCACTGTATCCTGAAAATCCTAAATCACACCTTTTAGTGTTGAAAAACACAGACTTTTTTAACAAATTCCTTTAATCACATTTTCTAGCTGCTTCGTAAAGTTAACTAGCAAGGTGTCTGAGACTACTTTGTAGTACATCAGTAATTTAATTAAGTATCACCTGAGTTGCTTCTGTTGGGGCTTCTAAAAGTTGGCATCTTAGCTTTTGTTCTGGATTGCAGCACTAAAAATGAGCTAGAAGTAGAAACTCTGGAAATTATCAAATGCTTTTTGAATTTCCAGTTTTCCCTCACTTCATTTCAGATGATTACTGAATAGAACAAATTCAAGTCCCAAAGATATTCCCAGTATTCTTAGAAGTCTCTCTTCACTACTTTCCTTCCCATCTGCTCTTATCTGCATCCAAATGATTGTTCTTCCTTTATCTTGCCAGTTTAGGTATCGCCTTTTCTCCCAGCTTTCTGCTAACCCATTCCCCCACTCCACCAAAAACATCTATAAAACAGTTATGACCACAGAAAGCTATAAACAACAGCAGCAGGATAGCACATCACATTGGATTTATTTCTCTCTTCTCATATTTCCTCCACACTGGAGAAAAAAACAGCATAAGAATTAAAAGCCAATCCAAAATGACTGTGATTAAGTATTAAATGTCAAGGTAGCAAATTGTCTTAAATACATCCTGTCAGGCAGGAAAAATAAATATCTTGTTAAGCATACTATGTGAAATAAAAGTTAAAAAACACCCAAACAAAAACAAAACCAACAGGAGGTTTACTCCTTTCCTAAGATATAAACATATATACATATACACACATACATATATATATGCCAGCTACTAGTGAAAGACTACCAAGGCAAAACCTCACCAGACTCATGGCATATCAAAATTCATAGCTCTTTTTCAAATTGGTTTCTACAGATAATTTTACATGCAAAAATAGCTAATTTTATTTTCTGATTTTACATGACATCAAATACACCAGTATCTGATGTCATCAATGATTTGGGCTTTTCTGAACATCTATGAATTATTATTGACATGATTGAATACTCAAGACTTGGTCTTCAGATAATTTTTAATATGGTCAACAACTCATGCATACAATTTTAATATGGAGGAGGGTACAGCCCATACAGCACCCAAACCTTTATATAGTACAGTGAATTGTCTGTGTTGGTAACTAGGTGTCTGGAGCTATACCATTCACTTCTTCACTATCTTAGTTAATTCCCTCTCCCAGCTACCCGATGCAAAACAAGGTCCAGTTAAATTTTTTGCTAGCTGAGGTTAAATCACTTTCTTAGATATAACGGCTTAAATTAGACTTTAATACCTATATAGTACTGCAAGAGCTTTGAACAGAAGATACCATAAAGGTGTTATGCACTTTTAAGAGTCTATTTCAAATCTGAAGAGCTTATTTAGTTAATTGATGAAAGGACTGTTATGTACAATCTGCTAGTTTTTATCTTCTTTTAAGCGTAACAAGCATTTATTCACAAGGTAAAAGGGCAGCTGTAAAATGAATACACTTAAATGTTTAAAAGAGAAAAAAAGTATTTATAAACTAGAAGGAAAATTAAAAAGTAAGAAAAACGCACAGAGTGTTTAAAGAACTTACAGATGCTGTCTGCTGTTGAGTAGCTGCAGCAGCAAATCTAGCCACATGATTTATAATTGGAGAAAAATTTGTTGGTCCATATAACCTCACTTGAGGAAGACAGGCTCGATATGCATCAACAATACCTTGGATCCCTAGAGAACAGAAATAGATAATTTTTTTTTTCATATTAGAATTAGGATATTCTGAAGCACTTTATTTTCCTAAAGTTGTAAAAATTAGTTACTTGAAGTGATGATGCAAAGATTTAAAATTAACCATGGTAGAAAAAAATTAATTATTCATGAGCAATGGAGGCTTTTATCTTGACCAATGCTTAAGGCACATGCATAACATGACTGGCTTTATGTGAACAGAAAGGCCAAACACTCTGTGCTCAAGGGTGAAACTGAATTACAGCATTTCTGTTCACCTGGCAGCTTGTGTGGTGGCTAGTGTGACCAGAGGCCACACTGAACAGGCATTAGCAGCACCACACTCAAACCAGATAACTCCACACCAGCAGTGAACTAGAATAAAGTGGCCTGACAACACAAGGGAACTGTTCCCAGCCCTGTGCTATGGCTGTTTAAACCACCTCTTTCTCAAATCATTACAGAAGACAGATGCAATGCTATTTCTTGTAAGTAAGAAATGGGTTATAAAATTGTTTCCTGCTACAGGACTAAACTAAACATTTAATTAGAACAACATGCTTCAGACCACTTTTCCAGTGTTTTTACGCCTTCACCTTAGGCATTTTACTCTCTGGGTCTGATGTTACTTTCTCAGACTTACCATTACAGAATGGGTTTGATGGGTTAAAATTTATTGGGAACTCATGAGACACCTGTAAAGACACAGAAGACATAGTGAGGACTATACATACAATCTCCTTCTAAAGCAAGTGCTTTCAGCTGTCTTAGGTAGTGTATTTAGACATTCCATTACCTGAAAAGAAGGAGGAATTTGTGCACCAAATCCAAAGGCTGGAAACATCTTATCTCTAAAAAAGCAAATTTAAAGAAAACAAACTCAGTGCCTGCCATTAAAAGCTGCCATAGCTCAGTAAGTTTAGTTATCAGTGCTGCTTTTCATCATTAAAAATGCTATTTAAGAGGAAAATGGAAGTTCCCCACTGTAATTGTTTCTGGGACCAAAACTAGTCTTTAACAATGAACTGCAAGAATGCAAACATATATTTAAATCAATGCTGCTCTTTTCATCACATATGAAAAGCCCTGGTTATCTGCAGGAAACATAAACTTATACTTGCAATTATATGATGGTGCAGTGATAATTATTTTTTAGTTGTATAACTTAGCTCAGAAATTTCATTCCAGTATATCTGCAGGCATCTTCAACACTGGTTTAAAAAACTACCACAAGTGTCTACACATATCTAAAAAAAGGATCCAAATAAAAACTTAACACTTACGTATCATAATCCTGAATGACCATCCCGACAGACCAAATGGCTGTTAGGTATTCATTAACTCCATTAGGGCTGAGGTAATGCAGAGAGTCTGGAGAGCGAGGGTCTCCATTGGAGCCTGTGAAATCTATCCCCACCTGTCAAATACAGGATTTATATCTGATTGCTCTTAAAGGTTAAATTGTGCTTCTTATCTCTGGCAAAGCCAAAGTGAAAACCATGAAAGAGTAGTCAACAGGACATCTACAAATCTAACAGGCACAGTACTTGGATCCAGGTTTCTTGGAATATAACCACTCTTAAAACAACGTCACTACAAAACCCTCAAAAGTTCTGCATCTCTCCAGAAGGGCCAAAATTACTTTCATCTGAATCACAGAATGGTTTGGCTTGGAAGAGGCCTTAAAGATCACCTAGTTTCAAGCCCCCTGCCATGGGCAGGGACAGCTTTCACATGACCAGGTTGTTGAAAGCCCCATCTAACTTGACCTTGAACACTTCCAGAGATGGGACATCTACAGCTTCTTTGGGCATGCTGACAGGTTTTCATTGTATCTACTTTCAGTTACTATTCACAGCAGCTCTTCAAAATCTGGTAAATTACGTTCATTCTGTATCTTGACACACACACACACACAAATACAGAGCTTGCTTTTCAGAAGTACAACTAGCCAGGTTCCACAGAAGCCTAGAGAGCCCTTTCTTTGACTTCAACAGGTCTTCTTTGCTTTGGTGATGAAGCATGGTACTAAGGTGAAGATATCTTACTGTTATTTACGCTGCATTTGGTTCACAAATTACATAACTTAAGGGTTCTAACCCATATGATGGCCTCTGCATGTTGCTTTCAAAGAATTGGAAATTTCTCATTGGTCTCCATCCACACAACTTAGTTCATTCCTAATGAACATAACCAGAGGTTCAGAACCTTTTGCCAAGAGTAAAGACTATTTTTCTCTAAACAAACTAGAAGTACTGGCAAAATATCTTCCTTCCCCATGCTAAAGAACAAGAACAAAGTCAACAAGGAAAAAAAAAAGCAATAATCAAATAAAGCACAAAGCAAATCAATTTTATACTTCAGTTTGTTCCAAAACTCAGAAAGTATTCATATAAATGATTTAACTTACAGTGAAATTCAGCTGACACCCACCCATGATGTAATCAAGGAATGTGCATTCTACAATGATCTAAAAATAGAAGAGAGAAATTTTGGTTTTTTAATGAGAAAAAACCCAGCTAATTTTATTGTAGCAACTTCTGAGGTTCCAGATATGTTGTCTTTACCCATGAAAAGCACTAGTTTTGCCCTATAGCTATTCCACTCACCCACTGAAATGAGGATATTTTCAACATATGCCACCATACACTTAGTGTATCAGAATCAGGCCTTTAACAAAACTACAGACAGACACCAAAGCAGCTCCAAAACAACTTTCATTTATAAAATAACACACTATGACAGAGGTTTTTACCTTGCCATAAACCAATGACCTGGGTAATGCAGTGGTTCAGACATGACTTACACTGGTAAGCAATCTTTCTCTTCAAGAGAAAGTGACAAGTGAAGTGAAAGTGTCTTCAAGAGAGAGGACGACAGATGTGTGATTCAGCTCTCAATTTGTCTCCTTATATGAATCAGAGTCCCTTATATATTTACTGTGTCTGGAACTTTCAAAAATTTTAAAGTTTCTTACAGATGAAGGTATACTGAATGAGAGTTGTTACACCTTAACACTTTAAACTAGAATCATAGCAGAATATATTACTGACCTCACAGTGCTTAACGCTCACAATGCCAGAGTTTTTATAGTTCTTTTTCTTCTGTCTTTTCTTTTCATTGATGCACTCAAACTCAACCTGCATGAATGTAAACAAATCCAACAAAAATATTATAATATAGTTTATGCAAAAAGTTTAATACTCCTTTATTTCAGGACTGATACAAAGTTCATTTCATAATTTAGCAAAATTAAACCCAGCCTGCCCAACATCAGCAAGAAAAAAAACCAATATCATGAAAAAAAACCTTTCAAGACAGAAATCCTCTCTTACCCAAAAGGCTACCAACACATTTGGTTTCACAGCTGTATTTCAAACCAAGAGAGAAAATCTGTACCATTCTCCCTATGAGGATTCTGCTAACAACTTTCTTTTTGGTAAAGGTATAGCCATTCAAACAAAGGATCCGTGTTTCCATCAGCTGAGGCTGGAATTATTATTTTTTTTATTATTTAGCAGAAACACCACACTCAAAACATTAGAAAAGTACAAGCATGCACTTATATATAGATGCCAGAAATTATAATGCAGAAATAGTTCTGAAGGTCTTACAGGACTAAAGGAAAATAAAATAAAACATCTTGATAACACACACATCCATAAAACAAATACTTTTATGTTATGTTTGCTATGCCAACTTTTGTGTTCTACATGTAAACCTTGCCTATTAAAAGGTTTGGAAACTGTTATAGTTCATAATATCAGGAAGGGTAATATCACTTTAGAAAAAAGCCACTTAATGTAACACAGCTGCATTTTTGTGCACTGGCATAAATATTGAATTTTCTCATATTTACTAAAGTATACTTAATAGTAATAAGTGCCATATTTTAAAATAATGGAGTAAATAATACTTGAAAAAAAAAATACTACAAGCTTCGGCCTGTAGTTAAATTTGTGCTGCATTCCATCTTTTGACAATCCAAAGGTTTTTTTATTTCTATATTTTTATGATTGGTGATTTTTTTTTTTTTTTTGTGCTGATGATTGGGTTACAGTTTTTATTATTAGATACATAATAATTAATCTTAGGAAAATGGATGCAAAATGTAAATGCTGTTTCAGCCTCAACTACAATAGCAATGTCAAGATGTAGCCTTAACACAACTTGGAGGTCACCTGAGGCCAGGTGTCCTAGGTTTTGCTCCAATATGAATAAAACAGCTTATGAAGAACACAGAGGCAGCTGAGTGTTACAGAGTGTAACACTTACAGGTGATGACCGAGATGCTTCCTTCAGTTTTGACATCGTCGTTTGAAAACTTCCTATGAGATCATGAGACCCATCACCATCATAGTCATAGCACTCAACCTAAAATTCAGCATTGGTTAGTTAGTGTTAGCAACAGAAATGGCCCTACAAAAACAATAAACACTGAAATGGCAAACCTGAACATCCCAAACATGCCTGGATCTTTTATATCACAGAGCTTTTGTTACATTGAAGTCTTAGAACTGCATAGAGTCACACTTAAAACAGATTAAGATCGGGTAGAAGCCAATACATTCAATTTTGTATCTAATCTTCCACTCAAGTGAAGGAGAGATGAGAATACTAAGAAGTGTCTGGTCTGACATGAGCAAGTATCATCAATTATATTGAACTATGCTTTGAGAGTGATGGGGTGTTGGGAAGAGAAGGAAAACAATGTAGGGTTTTTTACATTCATCATGAATCTGAGCATCCAGCTAAAAATTTAGTAATTCAGTTACTGTTGCAGCGTGGCAGGATGGTGAAACGCTGCAGTAAGCAATCACGAGTGTTTTAGCAATGCTTTTATAGCACTTCATTAATCCTCAAAATAACACAGAATTCATAAGCATATGAAGGTTCAGCCCTAAAGCTAGAAACAATATTTGAATTTTTGTTTTTTAAGATTAGCAAATTTAAACAGTGGACCTGTTAAATTATGATCCACACTTCATGGATCTGAATTTCAACTAACAATCTCTTTTCCTATAGTGAGAGTTTAATGATAAGTTTTTTTATTTAATCAATGCAACCTTTTAACAGCCCAATCTACCAAAGAAGGCAGGAGTGAAACCCACTTTCTTTTTCATCTTTGAAAATGTGACTCAACTGCAGTTCTATATAAAAAACTGGTTATTTATCTATAAAGGCTTACATTAATTTCATCTACTTCTGATATTTTCAGTTCAGCAACACAGACATGACAGCAAAGTTAATCAAACCACATACATACTAAAATCATTTAATAATTACAATGATAAATGGAAACAATAATAAATCAAGAGTCAAATAGGTATCCCACATTACTTGCTATCAAAATGCAAACTTCAAGAAAAATGTTCAGAGTATGTATGGCTTAAACTGAACAGCTATTGCATGTCCATCTTCCAAGTCTAAAAATATTGTGCCTTGTATTCAAGAATCAATTTATCTGATTACTTGAGCATTTCAGTTAGAAATAAAAAAGCAAAACCAACAACTTCAACATACTTGAGCTTCTGAAAGAAAGAATTTCTGAAATTTCTGAAAACAAGTAGGAATGCTGAAGTACAAACAATGAGTAGAATGGGAGCTCTACTGCACAGAACATACCTCTATCTTGCAGTATGCACCCCTACAACATTTTGAATTCACTAATAAATAAAAAAATGCATGCACATGCACTGAACAGCAGCTTAAATCATGCAAGCAGCCAGAGAACCAACAGGTTAATTACTGTTCATGGCAGATGCTATGTAAATTCTTCTGAATGCCATAAATTATGTCAATCAAATACGCAACCAAGTGCTTCAGTAGGTGAAATTTAAAACTGAACATATTTCCTGACACAACAGTTCTGATACCTGTTAGCACAGTTACTAGATACATTTCCTTTTTAGCTCAAAGACATCAAAATTTGTCTTGCTTGACATGTTTGACCCATTTAAGCAAGTTTTTAAAATTTATTCCAGACAAGAGAGAGGCATTTTCTTTTTTTCCATATATGCCCTCTTGGACATGCAATAGCAGTTGAGAATAATGTGATTTAACATATTTTTTCCAGCACAACTAGGCATGCCTGCTCCAGATGAAAAGTTCACATTTGCAACACAGAAAAACTTCACTGACTGCAAACACACTCACATGAAACATAACCATGAATCCAGAAGACAAAGGATCAACTTGGTTTGTGCACTGCTGGGCATACACAAACTAAGCCATTAAAGAGGTGAAAAACCACTTATAGAAAAATTGCTGGGTTTACTTACTATGACAAACAGCCCATTACACATACAACTGTGTGCACATAAAAGTGTTAAAGGCATTGTTTAATCCTTCAATAACATTCCATAACACAATGCTGCCAACATTTTAATGTTTGAAGTGATAGGTCCTGCATTTCTAAGTTAAGGCATAATCAAACTGCCTGTCTGCAAGTCTATAACTGTTCCAAATCTATTTCCTCTAGACATATAGCTACACTTCCAAGGTAAGATTTGAAAGAACAGACTTTATTAGAACGATGGCAGAGCTGAGAATAACTCTTCATAGATACATTTAGATCAATGGTCTATAGCTTTAGTATGGCTGTTAACTGAAAAGGAGAAATATATTTATAGTATATGGAGATATAAGTGCTGTCTGTCACAGCTGTTTTGGGGAAAAAGGAAGCAGAAAGGAATGAGATGGAAAAAACATAGAAGCAATAAGGGAAGAAGGTTCTGGGCTTGTAAAGTTGTCCATTAGTCTCCTCTATAAATATGCATTTAAATCCATCCAGGTGCTGGTAACACCTAGATCTCTGTGGCTGTTAAGGATTTTCCAGGACTGCCTCAAGTCATATGACTAATACCCATCACATGCAAATCATGTTCTAAGTTTTCCTTCCCACAGGAAGAACATCAAATATAGCAGTTTGCTGCATTCGGGTTTTCAGGTTTCTTTTTCATATGCTAAAATACCAGGTTATCATGATGATAATAGCTTATAAATGGCATTTTGATTAGCTGTTTAGCTTCAGTTCCACCCCTAAAGGGAATTCCTGAAGAAAAATATTCAGAAGTTAAACACAATTTATTCAAGATAAAATTGGAAAGTAGAAAACATTAAAGTCCTGGTAGAACTATCACTTCACAGGTAAAATTCAGTTTTATATAAAGAGCAAAAGTTGAAAGTTGCAAAAACTGGTATTAGCAAGTTGTATCTGACCCAAATCTGTTAGCTAGTATATTAAGTGCAATTTTTTTTTATCAGGCAATATATTAAAAATTTTCTTAATGTTACCTGTTGCACCAGTAACAAAGTATTAAAAAATCCATCACATAGAACAAAGCATATCCTAGCCTTTAACATGCTCCTTTCATTGTACAGTATCTTTAACATCACCAGTATTGGGTGCTGCCATGCTAGAACTGTACAATCAAAATAAACTGCACTGGACATTTCAAAGATACTTGTGTTCAACTGGTTTCCCAGACTTTCAAAGACCAGCTTCTACCACACAATGCATCACAAATGTGCAGTGTTTTCCTTTTTTCCCCTAAAACATGCATGTGTATCTGTGCCTTTCAAATAAGAAACTTAATACTTTCAATTAAATTTAAAACAAAAAATTTGCAGTAACTAGAATAACACATTTTCCTCTTGTTATATATTTTAACTTTTAACGTATTAATTTATACACACATTTAATATACATTACCTTGATTGACTTATCCATGTCACTGTAACACAGAGAATTGAGAGAGATTTTAAAGGGCCTCCAAACAGGATTCAGGTTGTTTTTAATAACCTGTTAAAAAAAAAAAAAAAAAAGAACACCATAGTTCACAGGGGTGGAAAGGAGTTATCATAATGGGTCATACCTTTATGTCATGATTTTTGTGTCCAAAAAACACAATTGACTAATGCTGCTGTCAATGCACTCCACATCCTAATACAAAGGATATAAATCAAACTAATCTTAACATTCCATTGTTCAAAAAGAGATGATCTCTTTCAGCTCCATATGTTGCTAAACTTCACTGTCACCTACTATATCCTACAGTTACTGAACTGCAAAAAATTAAATTTATTATTACATAAATAAGATACTGTTTGCTTTCTTTTAATAAGCACACATATATTTTATACACATATAAAGGCATGAGTTTCCAAAAACGTGTGGAAAAAATACTGCATTGGAATTTCTGAATATATCATTGCTTCAGAGATTACAACTCACTCCTGCATATTGTTTATTCTGAAATGTCATTTATGGAAATATGCCCTCAAGAATTTCATGGTGTATTGAAGTAAAAACAGTGCATGATGATAAAAGGCCTCTCAAGCTGAACACTAAATAAGTCTTATTTACAAATAATACTGAAAGACCTTCAAAAATTGTCAACTGTTATATGTAAATATACCCAATACAACAAATAATGATCTTTAAAAAGTTCAAGAAACTACACATAACATGCACTACTTAATTAATAATATCTAACAATAGCAATACTTCTAACAATGTAGGAGTGCTGAAAAAGAAATCTCTCTTGAAAATGAAATCAATAAAAACAGTAGTTAGAAAAATAAGAGGTTTTTTGAACCTGTAACATAAATAACTAATCCACCAGACATTTCCAGGCTGAAACAACAAATTCTGGATTTATTACCGAAGTTGATGACTGAAATCATCACAGAAAAGATGCACCTTAAGCAGAAGAACCATCTCATGAGAGAAACTTTAAGTCTGATAAAATTTACAGTTCTTCAGTCACCACTTCCCATGGGCACAGCACCTCAGCTGTAACTGGGCCCTGAGCTGCCACTACCATGAGACATTTTGAAATGACTTTTAGCCTGTCAGTTGCTGTCACAGGACCCCTACACCTCCTCCTGGGTGAAAGGCTGCTGCTGCTCAAGCACATTTTCCCTCATTCTGCATTCTCCTTGGCTTGCCCTTGCTATGCAAGCATTCAGCACCATTACTTTCATTAGTAAAGGGTGACACTTTCCTATGAACAGCAGAGTCAGGAATGCCCAAGTCCTACCCCAGCACGGGGTAGAACTGAACAAATGTCCCTGTGTGAGTATGCAGGTCTTTTTCAAAATTTGTTTTCTCCTAGATTAGTAAAAGTTAAAGGAAAAAAAAAAAGTGTTTTCTTTTTAAATAGAATGGCATATATCAAAATCAGCATAAAGAGAATAAGGGAGGTTTCCCAGAAAAGTCAGTGGAAAAGATGATGCAATTTGTAGCTAGCGTGCATATCAACTCCAGGACAGTCAATTCTTTTTGTAAGGCATTGTATCACTAGTGCTGTGACACACTGGAAATTAAATAACTTTAACCTCTTCGCTGTTAACTGAAAATAGCCTACCTCTGTTCTGTGAACCATCACCCAGTTTCCATCTCCAGTCTGTTTGTGGAATTCCAGATAAGGATCTGACTTTCCAAAAAAATCCTGTATTTAAATAACATGCAATTATCTCAGAACAGCCTGTAGCATGAATACCATTAAATTCCAATTAACACACAGATTAACAAAAAGTAAATTCAGGAACAAAAGCTTTAGATGAAGAAATGCAAGTCTGATTACATTACCACCTGTGAAAAAGTGGAGAATGTCTTTCAATTTAGGAGAAAAATGTCCACATATCAAATACCTGACAACTCAAACAAAAGAGTATTTATATCATTAAGTATTACAATGGATAGACAGGAAACTAAGGATTTCATCCAGTTCAAGAAAAGTACCATTAAATCAAAAAGTTAAAATAAAAATATTGTTTCATTATTTTTCTAATTTTGTTTTTTAAAGTCTCTCTATAGCCAGACCTATATTCAGCATTTATTTCAGAGAGGAAATGGGCAACCATTTATATAGCCATTGAAACCAAAGGATACACCAAAACTCCCTTTTATTTATGGACATATGGAAAGTTTTACATTTAAATGGGAACATGTTGCTCATGGACTACCCCTGAAATGCATTTATCTTACTTAGAAATACATTACAATCCATTTCAAAATGGTCAATAAAGTTACTCTGCAGCAATCTTACTTCAATTTCTTTTTTAGTGTGAGTAAAATCTTAATGGATTTATTTTTTAAGCAAAAAATGAGAATGAATACTCAAATGTTTCCTGCTTTGACAAGACTCAGATTTTACTACTTTATCAAAGAAACAGCAATCACTTAAATACCTTATTGTCCAGTTTCCTTGCTTCTAGTTCCAATACAACCACCCTGTTATCCTTTACTTCTTCTGCTGTAATCTAGGTAGGCAAACAAAATACTTGGTTTTTATTCAGGAACTATGCAGTTTTCTCATATTCACAGCATCCCTATGACAGGTTTATTTAAAAAGCCCAACGTTTTCTCACAAACTAAGCATTAAAAAATGGGGGGGAAGAGGGGAGGAGAGGAGCAATTTGATTTGACAGTGGTATTCCACTCCATTTATTTCCCATAAATGATGGCACTGAAAAAGATATGCCCCCAACAGCGGCCCATTGGATGCCCTAATGGTGTATGGAATGGGATTTATAATACAGAAGGTGTGCTGCTATTGGATGACAAAGAGAGGTTAGTGGAGGAAAAAAACATGCTTTATAGCACTATAGAATAGACTCACTGCATTAAAGCCACTAACTAAAAATAAAACCCAGAAACAATTAAGGATGAACTCTGAAGACATTTATTTCTTAACTGGCTTACCGTAATGCTTCCTCTTCCAGCAGGTTTGCCATTTTTAAGTACTAATGGTTTTGTTAGAGTCCTGCTAGAAACTATCTGCCAAGACAAAATTCAAGTATCAAGCATTACTAACACAATTTAATAGATTTTCAAAGGAATTAAATGAGTTAGTCAGATATTTTCATTTTAGTTATTTTTCCTTTTTGGTGAAGATGACAGCATTACTTCCCATAATCTTCTATAAATAAATAGGTATTACTTTCTTACTTCAAAATTTCAAAATACATATGCAGATGAACACATGCAGAGCTTCAGGAGCAATAGGAATTAAAATGTCTTCTAGTAACATGATAAACATTCATGGACAAAGATAATACTTTCGGTCCCAATTTCAAATTGTTCTTTAAGTTTTCCATACATACCTTTAAAATGCATGCAAGGCATATTTCATAAACAGACTTATAAACACAATGCCATTCAAAAAAAAATCATCATCCTTCCTCTGCACAGTTTCTAGCTGATTTTATTTTACCCTATTCAGGCAATGCTTCCTCAGAAGTGTGTCTATTCATTCTACAGGTCCTTCTTTACCTTAAGAATGAATGATTAATTTTTAATTGACACTGAATTTCAGTTCACAATGCCTCTATGCTTATAACACACTTAAAATAAAAATACTTAAAACACAGGGCAGGAAAAATCCCAAGACAACTCTTCTGAGAAGTGCATTTGAAGGATCTATTCAAAAAAAACAGGTGAAAAAGAAGCTGCCCAATGATGACAGCATCAATAGTAGAATGAGTGGGAAACAAGTAAATCTATAGCTGGCAGAGCTAGGATCATTGCTTGCATTGAGTGGAAAGCAGATTACAAGGATAACATCCCTTGTGAACACTCATACCTTGCTCTACACTGATTCTCTTTTTTAGGAGCATAAAAACAGAAATTTGAATATTAGAGTAAATAAATAGCAATTACTACAACTTTGTGCTCGTTGACAGTCCATTTATTTTAGATAGCAATCCAACAGTCACCATCCTAGAGCACATTTCAGGGCATCAGTTCATGACCTTTTGCAAATAAAATGTATATACACTGAACTGAGGCTTGAAAAAACAAATTAAGGGATCCTATTCAACTTAAGAGTACTCCAACTACACAAGAATATAGTGATAAATTCAAGGTAAAAGTGGCTAATGATTTTCTGTAACTTAATTCTAAAGGAAATCATCTGCATGCTTACCTGTCCCAGTGTACATTCTAATTCTCCTAAGAAGTCATCATCACTCAGGTCATAGGTTTTGTTATCAATGTCATATATTCCAAACTTAAGTTTCTGAACAAGCTCAAAATAATAATCAATTAAGAATTTCTTGGCAAACTTTGGGTTCAAGGAATTCTTAACTCTTTCTGTGCGATCAACCTGAAATTAGAAAGATACCACTTTATGGTATTTCACAAACTAACCAACCAAGGAAATCAAATACTGTATTATTAAATATATTCAAAAGTCCTTAAAGTAGTACAAAGGAGTATCTTCCTATAAACCTTTTGCCAAATATAAGTTATAATACAAAATACTATATTACAAAATACTATATTATATATACACATTATATTTCAAAATCCACGGCTCTAAGCTAGGGATACTTGACCTATTTTTCATCGCTCACTCTAAGGTGGGACCTATTATTGCACAGAGAAGACCAACATAAAATCCTGTATTATCAAATCCAGGATGAGACCCTAGTTTTGAAGTACTGTATTTAAAAAAGGACATTTAAGCACTCAGAAGGCTTCTCCTGTTGGTCCACACATGGCTGGGGAACAGTGCTAAAAATCAGACAGTCGTAAGTATTTAATAGCAAATGATTGTTAGTGCGCTGCCCATGTAACTATTTGTTGTGGTTTGACATAGCTTGGTTTTTAGTTAAGGGAAAAATCCAAACCCACTACAGAATTAGAGATATAATCTAACAAAAACTATTCAGAAGTGCTGGTACAAAATTAAAATACTTTAATGAAACTATATGCTACAGTGTTGTAAAAGGTCCAACAAAGTCAGAAAGTGTTTTTAGCAGATTTGTGAGAAGCATCACAGGCTGTACCTCATACCACTGCTGGCCACTTGTGTTCTGGAGAAGCACACACAGAGGGTCTGACTTGGAACCAACATCTTTATCCAAGAGATTGGTGCAGGCTATAGTCAGCTCCACCTTTGTCACACACTGTGCCGCCATTTGTTACACTAGGAAGCAGCAACAGAAATAATAATTAAAATGCACTAAAAAGCAAACAATAGGATTGTCACAACACATTAACTCTAACTGATCACAAGAAGTGTTAGCTTGTCAAAAGTGATGATTTGAGGTAACAAGTGCAAATTTTACAATTTAGGATGTACCAACATTATAGCATTATTACTGTCACACTCTTTACTTTTCCACTTAGCTATAAAAAATAATTTCAAAAAAATGCACATAGAAACAAGATCAGGCTTCTGAGAATGCTTGAGGAATCAAATGAAAAATGGGATATACCTCAAAAAAAAGAACAGTGATTTGAATTGCTGACAATAAAACTTCACAAGCTTTAAATGATATCCAAAAGCCCACATGAATGCCAGTATCTTATAATGTAGATATTATTAATAATTCCATGAATAAGGGAAACAAGTTGTATTATATGCTCCTCTACCAAACCTTTGTAATAAAAGGCTGAAACCATAAGCATGACAGAATTGGAAAAGGTGTTTAAGCAGGTAACAGGTGATCTTGCTTTAGTAAATCTACAAAAACTACTATAAATTTTAATAATAAGGATAAATACTTTGCAGTCACGTAACAACTGAGAAATTGGGGGAACTGTTCTTTCTGAAGATCATTAAAAAAAAAAAATAACTGAAAACATCCTTACATTTTCTCTTTAAGTACCTCCATCATTGTCGACTGGACAATGTCCACTAAGACCAGCAGACATTACAAACCTATAGAAACAACTTGATCAGCTATGAATCCCACACTGGCACAACATGCTTTTGCAAGCCCAAGATGATCTGAACATTATTTTCTACATATATTTAAAAAATCTCCACAATTACACACTTCAAGGATAGAGCTGATCATTTCCAACAACTCCTGGGGAAGTAAAACTCTACAATACAATCGTCCTTGACTCAGAGCCTAAAACCTCCAAATCTTTCCACAAGCAGACTACCTTGGAAGGTCCCAAGCCTCTTTAGTTTCAGGTTTGCCTTCTTTCCAGTAAACCCACAGTCTAGACGAAGTATCCCTCTGGATTAATTTATCTTAAAAGTGCATGAGACACCAAAGAGAAAAAGGCAGAAGGAAAAGTACCTGCTTCTATCTGGTCAGCTCACTAGCAACATATACATTCATATTTGAACATGAAATTATACTTAATCCAGCACCCTTCCTTTCACTGTATTCCTAAGACTTTTCATGAAAAGGATGTTCAGAGGCAAAAAGGGAAAGGAACATGGAAAAACAAAGAACAAACTGAAAATAGGAGAAAGAAAACATTGTGGGATCTGAAGGAATTTTCCTGAGACACTTCTTGTATTTCACTAGGACATAATTCACATGTCTCATCTTCATTTTGCTATCTCAGTGATGGACCTTTTGGAGACTGAAGTACATATAAATTATGTGTAAAACAAATATCCATGCACATATTTTAAGAAGCAAGTCATATTCATAGAAATCCTCATGCACCTCCCAAACACCTCAATCTGATTTCTTCTTTGAAAATCTTTTCGTTCACATGACTTTATAAAAAGTTTAATTCATTATCCTTGAGGGGAAAAGACTGAAGGTATGTATGAAAACAGTTTTTAAACCAATCGTTTTTAGGCTTAGAAAGCATACCCCTTAAAAGCAGTCTGCCCCTTTTTTCCTGGTTCTCTTTTTATACTGGTATTTTCCATTCCCTATTGCTTTCCTGGATGCCAGACCAAGCTCATTAACAGTCAGTGCCTTTCCCACAAAATCCAGTGCAGACCAGTACATGACTTCTTAATGACCATTTCCAGAAAAACAACTTTCTGCTGACAAAATGATACTCTAACTCCCACTGATGCTGCAACAGCAAGCAGAGAAGGGTTTGCATGAAACTCAACTGAATTTATACTTGAATTGAGATGCATTTTCAAACCAGTCAAAATTGTCTTGCTTCAACTTGTCTGAAACTCCTCATTATTAAGAGTCCTTGAAAGCACTCATTTATTTTGTTAAGGTAGTATTTCCAAAATCACTGGTAAATGGATATTATCCAGTCAACCTAAAAATAGGGTCAGCTTTTTCCTCTTTTTGTCTGTGTGTGTACTCACACTTCTTGTACATCTCAAGTACTTTCTCACATGAACAGATCAATTCTGTTACTTCCTCTCCTCATCCATGTCACCATCTCTCCCACTATGTGGGAAAAGAGCAGATTAAGAAAGAAGTGCCATGCAAAAAACATCCTTTAATAGAGAAGGGAAGAATAAAAAGGCTGATTCCCTTCCCTGAAATGCAAATATTCATTTGAGATGCAGCAACTGTGTCTGTATTAGATAAAAGAAAACTTGTAACAAGAACATGCATTTATTTAAGTGGAGGATACTCAAAATCCAGATAAAGAGCAAAACTTCACAAATCACAAGATGGTCCTTTAATATTTAACATTTCTAGTTTTGAAAAATCCAAGATGAAAAATAATGTAAGGCATTTTTCTCAGAAGTTTTGAGAATATTAGAAATCTATATTTGTATAGTAGGTTGAAGAGGTCTGTAATACTAATACATTTCAAGAAATAATTTGCTATTTTACTCAAAAGAATGTTTCTCCAAAAGACTGATATATATTTTACTGCAAATAGCTATACTGATTTTCAGCAACATTATGAACTTTAAAAGTTAGTAAAATACTTATTAGCAAGAAAAAGTCATGCCTCATTAATCCAAAGCAGTATATAAGGTAGTGAAATTTAGTAAATAAACAAGAGATACTTCTTTTACAACATTGCACACCTTACAGAATTTACAGAGGGCACACATGATTCACATGTGTGAAGTCAGGACTCTTTCAAATAGCACTATCTGCTGGAGCTCTGCTCATGCTGTACAAATCCTCATCATCCCAAATGCATGAAAAGAAGAATTACTTCAGCTCCATCCAATTCTCCTCACTTCTAAAAGCCTGTGTTAGCTGAAAAGTTCCCAAGGTTTGAGGGGTGGATGGTAGAGTTTCTAAAGATGATAAACATCCTCAAGGATCAGTCACTGCAAGGTAATCAAGAAATCTCCTCTTGAGGATTTGATGCAATACAGAGACTGGCAAATTGCCATCTCTCCAGGATGGTGAAAATAAATTATGGCTGCATTAGTCATTACCTCCTGAAATACCATTCTACAACACAACCAGGAGGCAAACCAAACGTAAAATATTCTAGATACATGACCAGATTACTTGAACATTTGGAATCCTGGAAAAACTTTACATGGACAGATTACATTGCTCAGGCTGTGGTAGGATAAGCCAAAACTGCCAGTAAGTTACAACACACAAGAGATTTAGTTATTTAATTAGTTAGTGTTATTAAAGTAGCTGTGCTCCACATTGGTCATATTTAATGAAAACCTTTGCTTTTCTGAAGCTATCAATTTGCCCTCCATGTAGGGTACCATAAAGGGAGGCAAAGCACACCAGAATGATTGCAGAAGCATATCAGGTTAAAAAAAAAAAAAAATCTGGACAGGAACAGACCAAAAATTAGTATGTTTAACGTACATTTGAATTGCAGTGATCTACAGTCTCAAGGGATCCTCTGCCATGTCTAGGCTGCTCAAGAGTGTGATTAGGTCAACTAAGAATGTGATAAGTCTTTCTGCTTGACCTGTAATTACCAAAGCAAAAATCTAAGTCAAGGACTAGTCTTATCTTGCAGTTTTATAGATCAGAATGTTCTTTGAACTCCACTGGTGATTCTAATGAAGATAAGTGGTACACATCAAACAACTGAGTCATTGTCTGTTTTCCAACAGAAACTGCAAACATGGCATTCTATCTGGAAAGGAATAGATCTATTATCAGAATAATCTAGCAGTGCAACTGGGAACTGCTAGACTGTAGCAATCCTCTCCTTGCTGCAATGTAAGAGGACAGTATTGGCTTGCCCAGATAACCTTGCAGACCATTACAATGACATGTTCCAATTATAGGTACATCCAGTCTAACAAGAAGAAATACCTAACTAAACAACAAAAAGCTGATGAAGTGGGTTTGTCTTTAGTCACAAGTTTCAAACCTGTTCTGACAGAAATGATTGCTGTTATTGAACATTTCCTAGTTCCTGTGAACTGCTAATGGCAACAAACCAAAAATCCATAATTTTTAGATATCTCAGGGCCCAAATGAACACAAATAAAAAACTTGCAAATAAAGTCTATTCATGATCAGCTAATCTTCTTGCCATAACACTGCACTTAAGCATTTTATGTTGACTGTGTGCCAGACAGAAAAAGGCAGAAAAGGCCATGTCTGCTGCAAGAAGCTGACAATGAAGCTATGACAAATGGGTGCTGATAGCAATACAATTGCTAGTGATCTTGGGCAACAGGCATATAAATATGTATTTTTTAAATCTAAAGGTAACCCTTTAGTTGTCAAAGAAACAGCCCACCTCACAGGAAACAGACATTTCATACAAGGTTACAAAAGCTATAACTGTTTCACAACCTAATTTCATCACTGCATTTGAAAAAAATCCCCAAAAAACAGCTTCTCTAAAAATTCTACCTCCAAACTGGAATTCTGATTCCCCTTTTCAGTTTGTTTACAGGCAATACAGCTGGAAAAATCGTCCAGCTGATGTGCTGACAAGCTAAGTACCAGAAGCAGTTTGAGTCATTCTGTATTTGAAGAATCACACAAAACCTTGTGTGTAAGCTTTATTTTCTAATAGCACAGACACAGCTATCACACCTTGAGTGATAGCTGTATCTATCTTGGAAGGCAGGAAGGCTCTGCAGAGGGTTTAGGCTGGATCAATGGACCAAGGCCAGTTGCATGAGGTTCACTAACACTAAGTACTGCATCCTGCACTTGGGTCACAATAACCCCATGCAGCACCACAGGCTTGGGAAAGACTGGCTGAAAATCTGCCAAGTGGAAAAGGACTCGGGAGTGCTGGTCAACAGCTGGCTGAACATGAGCCAGTGTGTGTCCAGATGGCCAAGAAGCCCAAAGGCAACCTGGCTTGTAGCAAAACCAGAGTGGCCAGCAGGACAAGCGCTATGATTGTCCCACTGCACTCAGCACTGGTGAGGCCACACCTTGAACCCCATGTCCGCTTCTGGCCCCCTCAATTCAGGAAGGACATTGAGGTGCTGGAGCATGTCCAGAGAAGGGCAACAGAGCTGGCAAAGGGTGTAAAGAAAAAATCATATGTCAAATGGCTGAGGGAGCTGGGGGTATTAAGCCTGGAGAAAAGAAGGCTCAGGGATGACCTTACTGCTACTGCTCTGTACAACTCCCTGGAAGGATGCTGTAGCCTGGGGTGGGGGGGGGGGGGGGGCGGCTGGCCTCCTCCCAATCAACAAGTGACAGGAAAAGAGGACATAACCTTAAGCTCTGCCAGGGGAGGTTCAGGTTGGACATCAGGCAGAACTTCTTCATGGAAAGTGTTGATAAGCATTGGAACGGAGGGCCTAGGAGGTGGTGGAGTCACCACCATCAGAGATGTTCAAGAAGCATCTCATTGTGGCACTTAGTGCTATTGTCTAGTTCACAGGACAGTGACAGGTGAAAGGCTGGACTCAATGACCTCAAAGGTTTTTTTCAACCTAAATGACTCCACGATTCTCACATTCACTATTTAGTATGGAGAAAGGAATTAGATCATTCTGAACTAAACTAGCAAGATTAGGCTGATAAAACCCTAATGACCACACCATCTATTTTACTGGGGATTATGCCAATCAAAAACAAAAGCTAATATTTAAGGAATCTGAGGTATATGCACACATGAGAAGGGAAGCATAGTTTTCTGTATGGGAAATGAATCATCTATCTATACAAGCTTTATGATACTCTATTGGATTGGTAGT
Source organism: Cettia cetti (assembly GCA_013401135.1). Taxonomy (NCBI): domain Eukaryota; kingdom Metazoa; phylum Chordata; class Aves; order Passeriformes; family Sylviidae; genus Cettia; species Cettia cetti. The sequence goes on from VZUI01044858.1 coordinate 162,989, forward strand.
ACACTGGCATTACAAGTCAGGCAACTATTTGCAGATTGTCTCTGTAAATAAAGATCTATCACTAAGTTACATTGTCAAAGAACATGTTTAGAATTCTATTTTAAAAAATCCACTGCAAAAAAAATTAATTTGACATCTAGTACACCTGCTCACAAAATTACTTCAAAACAGTTATTTCTAAATATCTTTCTGCTTTTTTTTTTGCTTTTTTTTCTTTTTTTTAATCCTTTATACATGTGTTTGCCCTTTAGGAACATCTTCAATGCTTGATTCTTCCCAGAATCTTCCTCACACAAAAGTATTTTAAGTGATGTTTCATGTGAGCTAAATTATAAAAGGTAATATTGTGCCTTGAACATGAAAATTAAGAAATACAGATTTTCTGACTTCAAAAATCAATTATTTTAAGCATACAGCAGCAAATCAGAGGAACACGTGTTTCTTGCATATATGTTTATATACTTCATCAGAGTACCTTTACACCTATATTTTTGTTATTTCATGTAAAATCATCTATCAACTGTGCAATGTGAGCAGGATCTTAACTTGTGTGTTCTTCATTGCAATTTCTCTGCGTAGAGCCACTGACTGATTGACTACTTAATTAACATTACCCACAAGAAAGAAAAACTTTTTTCTCACTAAAACTTGCTGCATTTTACTGCAGAAACAAGATGCAGGTGAACACAGGCTTTAGACTAATCCCTTTTACAGTTTGTTTCAAGGGATGCTGTAACTCTTCACTGTTACAAATACTAGTTCTTAAAGATGAGTTACAGTAACTTACCGCAGTGGTCTGCCTTCAGGGCCCTCAGCAAAAGGCTAAAGCTTCAACCAACAGTAGCACTAAAATGTGAAATGAAAGGAAATTAAAATCAAGGATTGTTATTCCCATAGATCAATCAAAGTAAGAGGTTTGAAGGCATATGGTTTGAGGAACTACAGTTCCTCTTAAAATAAATAACCTGTCCAACAGTTTTGTGTGTCCATTACAGCAGCACTGTAAAGATTACTCAAGGGAAACTCAGAGCCTTTGTTAGAGAACAATATATACTAAATATCATAAAAGTCCAGTAAAAAAAGTCCTTTAAGATTTTAAGAACAAAGACACGATTACTGGTTTTGTCCTATTCATTAAATTCTTTTTTTTTCAATAAGGTGACAGTGGATTAGAGTAAGTAGATCAAAATCAGTGGCTCCCAAAGTTGTTAATGCTTCAACAAACCTGTGCATCCTTACACAGCTAAAGGATGACTAAGGAAAATCAGTATTCTACAATGATCCAGCACATCTCAGTATAAACAATAGCAATACCTTGAAACCAACAATCACAAAATGGCACTTTAGTGTAGCCCAGAGCTATTTCAAACTTTCCTGCATGCAAACCAAGAGCTCTTCAGTCAGCTGCCCTCCAGTTCTGTATCACAGCAGCTATTCTCACTCAGCATTCCCTGTGCCTGGGAGTCACCATTCATGCTCCGCATACCCACAGGCAGTGGCTCTGAAGACAGGCACACAGCAAACATGTTAATTCCTGGAACCATGAGATAATTGCACATATGCTAATCACCTGCAATGAGGAATTTATAACAACCCTTCCGGGTAGGGGAAGTACCAGAAGCAAACTGCCACAACTGGAACTAATTCAGCTGCCTCCTAACCGTGCCTTTGATCTACAAGATGGAATGGATCTACAGGATACAGTCTTCCTTCAACCATAGAACAAGGTTCAAATCAGTGAAGACTATTCCTTAAACAAAAGCTTGGATCCAGCAACCAAACCCTAAAACTCCCCCATTCATAAATCCTTCAGACACTTAATGCCCTTTCAAAATTTCTGAGCAAAAGCATCTCATCTAAAGCATCTCATCTAAAGACAAACCAAAGGAATCAAACAGAATCACAGAGTTGACGGAAAAGACCTTCAAGATTATAAAAAAAAATCGCACCACAATTCTATTTTCTGCTTACTTGCTTGCACAAGTCATACCACACCTTCAAATGTCACGCGAGGAGGGGACAGTAGTAATCTTTGCTTAACTGATCTATGAATAGAAATAATTTTCTTGGGTTCAACAGGAACTAGTATCTACTAATATTAAGTTGATTATACATTACTTTTGTTGGAAGAGCACCCTGACTTTCATAGGAAAATAAACAGAGAGGAAGAGAAGGTATTTTACTCCTTAACTTTGTCCCTGAAGTTATTTCCTAAATTTGTTCCTAAATCAAATTAAGGTTAAAAAAAAAATAAATAAATTCCACCCCAGATATGTGTACAGTTAAGATTTTAGTTTTATTACCCCTAACACTATGGCTCCTCTTTAGAGCCACATCCCACATAAAAGAAGGCTTACAAACACTGGGGTACCAATTTGGAATTCTGGCAGATGACATTTAATAAGAGCTTAATTATTCAGCCTACCAGGAACAGATTTTTGCTTTCAATAGCTAAACTGATATTAGCCTAACAGTCACCTATCATGAATCTGTACAGATTAATTTTAAGACATTTAGCACAAGCCTACTTGTTGCAAAACCACTGCATTCTTCCTAACACCACAACAGATAAACAAAAAGACCTCTGTCTCTTACTCTTTGAACATCTTCCCAGCTTTTTTTCTTCTAATGTTTTTTGGTGTTTTGCATGTTGCACTTCGAAACATCTTTCTTCTGTGATTATACACATGTAAAGTTAAAATTTAAATCTCCAAATGAAAAAAAAAACAAAAACCAAAAAAACCAAACAAACAAACAAAAAAAAAAAAAATCCAAAACAGGGATTAAGCTTGACTGTATTTGCTTTTACTAAACAAACTTTTTGCACCACCACAGAAATATCTTTAACTCGAACCTTCAGGGACATAATCCTCCAGGAAAATAAATGTACGTGTTGGAGGCAGGGCAATACATATTACTTTGAGGATACATAATGTACTTTGAAGATAGGACTAAGCAAAAACGGAGAGGTTTCACATTTTAAAACTTTTCCCTAGTGGAAGGAGTAAGTTATGACAACACGAACATTATCTAAGGTTTGTCTTGTATATATTATGCAACTACAGTGAAGAAAGAAAACAACCACCCACTCAACCAGCAGCTCAGAAAGAACAGCATGTGGTTTTCAGGAACGATGCAGACTCTCGACAGCTTCCTCTCCCAGAAGTAAGGCTGCTTTTCAGAGTGGCGTTTACACCGCCACAGAAATCGGCACTACGGACTCAAACCTTCAGGCCTACAGCTTTAACTTCACCGAGCTCCACAACCTGCGGGACGGCGGAGGGGGCAGCGATTCCTCGACCCGCGCAGCAGCGGCTGCAGCTGGCAGCGCGCTCCGTGTCCCGGCGCAGGAAGCGAGGCCGCACCTGCGGGGACGTTTCACGCGCGGAACGGCTGGGATAGCAGCCGCCCGGAGCCCTGCCCCGGAGCCCTGCCCCGCACGGGTCCCACTGGGCGAGGCAGAGGGGCCAAGAGCTCAACCCCCGCGGGGCACGGCGGCCCCCGCGGCACGGCCGGACCGCACCCTCACCTGCAGCGCGGCGCCTCCGGACCCCCGACCCGCGCGGCCACACCCGCGCAGCCGGGCACGTCCCGCCC